>CAJPEX010000280.1:76976-123052 GCA_905338405.1 Notodromas monacha
TATCCAAAACTTGTCCTTTTCCCCTCCAAAAATCATCCAAAACTTGTCCGTTTTTTATCCAAAATTTGCCCCTCTCTCCCTCCAAAAAGTGTCCGTTTTGGGTCCGTTTTTTTCAAAGCAACTTGTCCGCAACTTGTCCTTTTTTGGCAAGATTCGCGGACAAGTTGCTTTTGGATAAAATTCGGACCCAAAACGGACATTTCTGTGCTCACTGGGTTTGCCCCTTACCTGGCAACGGATTAGGGTCAAATTGCAGGGCACCACCTGTAGAATCCTTTTGAGATCTAGGAAATATTTTTTCTAGATCCGAAGCAGATATCTGAAGTGTGGCTGCACTCTAAGGACCTCAAAAATGACTTTTTTGCGCAATATATTGTTGTACTGAAATTTGTTGTACAATTTTTTTTCAAGTGCTTGCCCATGTTTTCATAAAGATGGACAAAATCTGGTCCTGCAGGATTCAAATAAATAAATAACGTTAATCCCCTCCCAGTATCACCCATGCCCTCCAAGTACTGTACCCACGCGTTGTTTACAGAAACCAGCGCCTTTGATGTGTGTAAGTTTGTGCCTGCGTGCGGGCAGGAGAGTCAAGATAAGCGTGTCCTCCTAACGAGCCCCACGTCACAGGGTGAGGAGGAGGAGGAAGAAGAAGAAGAAGAAGAAGACTTAGGTTTAAAATGGCATTACATTTGTTGACACAAGCACACTGACGCGTGTTGGGGGAGGATAGAATGTCTCGGAGGAGTGAATTCCATCCCGCCAACTGAACCACGTACGTCGCCGAACGCTGAGCTCGTCGCTTGTGCATTCATTCATTCATTCCTTTCATTCCTTCATAGTTGCATACGGTACAACCATCAATCCATCCACAGGAAACATGCACAAAAACACCGAATGGGGACGAAGGGAATCGGAGTGAAAACAAAATTGAAGCACGGAAAATCAAGAAAAACATATGCAGAGATTTGTCTTGCTGCAGTCATGCACGCGTGTGTGCGTGGGCAACTTGAAACTTCTGCTTCATCTTCTACGTGTCAGCAACTAAAATAAACATATACTGCACAGTATAGATACAGTAATTGACGGTTGAATCCAGAGTTTTAATTTGTAAAAAACGCATGCATCTATTGTTCGAGGAATCTATGCTGCATATGCTTTGTACGCCGAAGTTATGTGCCAGGGGCCAATTTATCGAATACTGTACGTGTACTGTACTCGAAAAATCACAATTGTTAATTGTAGATACTACGAAAACTCGACTCCTTTTTCTGGATTAAGAGCAAAAACACAATTTTTGACGAGAACGCGTTCTTGCTTTTAAAAGTAAAAAAGATGAGGATTATGATTAGACTTTGTGCAATGAATCTGGCATCCAAACAATAAAACTTTATACCGTACATTATTATTCGAAAGGTGATATATGCATAAAAAGTTTCATTTCGAGAAAAGGACCTTAGTTTTTAAAATGAAGAACAAACGGTTTTCAAAGCTGTAGAATGCATAAAATTAACAAAAATAATGTTCATCCAAAACTTCCCTTCGAGATGATAAAATGTATCTCCCGTTGTACAACTAAACCTCAGGCCATTTTGTGTTTTTATAAATAGAATTGAAAGCACGGTAATCCTTTGGGATGAATGTGGATACGGAATGATTAAACATGGGGTTTGAAACACATAGCAGTAAATTATAAGAATTTTCAGGTAATTGAGTGGCGGAAGTAATGCAGTACAGTACCGTATTCCGCATTTTTACAGAACATCTAACGGTGAACATGGAGCACAAGGACTACTGTATATTGTGCAGTTGCTTTTCGAACTGTTATCCAGTTTTTAAAAAAAAGCCATGCTCTCGAAAAATTTTCTTGGCATTTGCGATCTCATAAATCATATTCGTGGACAGGTTTATTTCCTCAAAACACTAGGGAGAGCTCGAAATAACTGCGCAATGGAAGTGAATTTTAATTGACCCATTTTTCCGCTTAATTTTTGGAGCTTGATGCAAATTTTTATAATTTTTCAACCCTTCAAAATATTTCCAAGCGCAAATTATTCTTTTGGATTATATTTTTAAGAAACTTTAGAATGACTGAAACCCTAATGCTACCTCAAAAAAAGCGTTTACCGATCTATTAAAGTAATTTTTAGCTTCTCTGAGTTGCCAATTTTCTTTTCGATAATAAAATAGATATTCGATTTTTAAACTAATGGAGTGTATCGTTTAGAAATGCGTAACTACAAAAGGGTTTGCTGGTAATCATGGATGATCATGAAGACTTCTCAGGCACAAAAAGGGATTGAGAACTGGATGCGGCTGTTCTAAACTTCTTTTACTTTAAAGGCGGAAATAAGTGTAAATCAAATGACAACACGATATTTTCATTTATGATGATAAGAAGATTGCACATGAACACACAAGGAAGCACGCTGACGTGTCAAATAATTCGTGAATAGCTTCTGCATTTAAAAACCCGCCTTTTCATCGTTGACTTGCTTGATTCAACTTCTGGTGTATTTTCGTCTCATTTTAAATCCCTACGAAAAAATATAGCTTTTACCACAACCTTGCTCAAAGATGTAAGTGAACCAGAAAGCACTGCGTCATTTAAATGTTGATAAGGATTTCTATCTTTAATCGCCGTACGGTGAGACTACTTCAACCGATCAAGCTTTTTCACCACAACTTTCAACAACGTAAGAAGGTACAATTTCTTTGTCAAAATTCAAAATATACAATAGCATCCGGCAGTAGAAACAAATTTTCCTAGCTTCGACCTTCCCGTTTTGATCACAATAAATGGTGGAATCGAAAGTTGCGCAAATTCCTCTTGTTTTCGTATCATCCTCCGTATGTTGAAATCCTTTTGTTCAAGATAATTCGTATTTTTTTGCGCCGCCGTTTCATAATTATTCTTACGGCAGCCCAGAGCAAAAGAGGGATAGTACCAGGAGATCAAATAAATTTGATGGATTTATTCACCAAGAAGAACAGAACTTAATATAATTAATATCGCTGCGTTGATGTGCGTTGCAAGACTTGTCGAACAAAAATTATTTTATAGTATTCATTCCAGTTATATTGCAAGAAATAAAAAATTAAAGCTTTCTTTGTTTTACCCACCATTGTTTGATCAAATTCTTATTCGCATCCTTGTCGCCCACAGCTTTTACAGTACAAATACTGTGCTGTTCCAACTTTTCCCCTTCTGCGTTTCCCTCAGCCATTCCAACACCTGGCAACGACATCATGCAGGAAGGAGAAGTGGATCCTCCTTGTCTCCGATTTTTTTTTTCTTTTCTTTGCCTTGCCTAACATTCAGTCCTCCGTTTTCTTTTCTTCATTTCGCGCATTATTTATTTGCCCTCTACTTTTTACGACGGGAAGTGCGGGTGTAGGGGCCCCCGTGGAGACCCGAGACCAGGGAAGAAAACGAGCGCATTCCTCGCGTGATTACGGCGCGCGATACTCGAGCCGCGGAATGCGCGACAAGCCATGCAAATGAAAATAACGCAGCGGCTTGCGGATCGACCCGAAAACCCGCCGCGGGGTCGGGTGGCTTTTGCGCTTGTTCTTCTTTTCTTTTTCTTTTTTTTTTCCTTCCTTTCCGCTGTTGTCATTTTTCGGCGGCGATTTTTTTCTTCTGAAGATCGAAGCAGAGAAAGAGCAGTGGTGGTGCGGGGAAATTCCAGATGTTGCGAGAATCAAAAGGATGAAGGGGGCACGAACTGAAGGGAGTTAGTTGATGCTGATGAGAAATAAACGTAAAACCCTCGCAATTTCGTCATACAGTATTTTCAACGTTTTTGACGAGAAAAGTTAAGGTCATGCGAACGTTTTGCGGGGATTAATTAATGAAATCTTGACTTTGTTTTTATTCCGAGAGGGCAGAGGAATTCATTTATCCACGTTATTTATATTCATCATGCTTTTAATTAACCGTACGTCCCAAATGCAATTCTTTCCAAAGAAAAAAACGTCGGGTTTAGTGGTGTCTCATACAATGCGCCTAATATTTTCTCCGCATTTAAAAAGGTGGTTCAGGTGGTTCATCATACTGTAGAGTACAAGGGGAACATCAAAATAATTGTAAAATGGCGGCGTACAGGATATGGATTATCATAAACAACAACACATTTATTCCTAGGGATGACGACACGAACATAAGAGGAATATGCTCAACTTCCAATTTCACCATTTATTGTGATCAAAACGGGAAGTCCGAGGGAAAATGGTTTCTACTGCCGGAGGCTATTGTAGATTTTGAATTTTTGCAGAGAAATTGCACCTCACGATGCTGTTAAAAGTTGTGGTAAGAAAAAAAGATTGCTGGGTTGAAGTAGTTTCACCGAACGGCGATTAAAGATGGAAATCCTTATTAACATTTAAATGACTCAATGCTTCCTGGTTCACTTACATCTTTGAGCAAGGTTGTGGTAAAAGCTATATTTTTTCCGTAGGGATTTAAAATGAGACGGAAATACACCAGAAGTTGAATCAAGCAAGTCAACGATTAAATGGCGGGTTTTCAAGTGCAAAAGCTTCTCACAAATGATTTGAAATGTCAGCTAGTGTGCTTCGATTATTATGCATTTTATAATTAAAAATGAACATAGCGTGTTGTTATTAGAACATTAGTTGTTGATTTGATTGACGTGTAACCAAGTATTCACATTATTTTCACAGAGCACAGCAATTTTTATAATATTTTCATAGTTTCAAAATGAAAAACATTTGATGACTTTCGAGATCACGTCAAGCTCAGGAGTCTGCCGCTCAAATCACAGGAACATGTAGGTTTTTCCCGCCAAAAAGAAATTAATACATTCACAAAAAAATCAGTACATTAGTTATAATGAGAACAAAAGAGGCTGACCATGTGTTATCCGCGTTCTTTTTACTGCACTTTCTTTTAACCGCGATGAAATGATGGCTGAGCAGATTACATCGTTCGATTTCCGCGGAACGAGGGAATGTGACATGCGAAGCTCCCATGAGCTGTTTCCGCATGCTTATCAATTTTTTTCTTGCATAAAATCCATTTGCTTCTTTTCCATAACGCGGAACATAATACTGTACAGCTGCTGGCAGTAGTATCTGCATTTGCATGATTCGCCGAGTCATTTCATCCCCTCCACATATTTCGTTTAAAAAAAGGACCGCTTTTTTTTGTCTATACGCACGATGCGGCAAAAAAGAAAAGAAATATTTTGCAAGACTCTAGCGGACGTGACAAGACTTACGAAAGAGAGAAGAGAACGCGTTAATGTCAGGGAGATGATGTATTTTTGCATCCCGATTTCCCTATTTGCTCCGTCGTGTCGTCGAATGTCACGCCAGATATCTGGTCAGATATACGGAAGAAAGGAATGAGGGGGGAAAGAGAGAGAGAGAGAGAGAGAGAGAGAGACCACATGAAATACTTATTAGCACAATGAAGTTTTGGCTGATGAATTTTGTTATGCAGGAAATGTTTGAAGAGAGAGAGAGAGAGAGAGAGAGAGAGAGAGATTCTATCCCGGCTTTAGCCAGCAAAATCCAATCCACAAAGCCGGGGTTCTTATCCTCCCTCCAAGCTGCCGCCCGACATGAATTTCCATCATCCTTCGAGGGCTCATCAACAAGTTTGTTTATTTCTTGTTTTTGTTGAAACAAAATAAGTTAAAAATTTGAAAATAAAACCACATTTTCCAAGTAAGTCTGCAAGAAAATGAGTGGGTCAGCTAGTGAGATGGCTGAGCATTTTGTGCAAATGCAGATATTAACTGCATAGGCAGTGTGGTCTTTTTGACCAGCAATCTATTCCAGAGAGGTTTTTTTGTAATAATGTAGGTAATTCTGTTGGCTGGATTTCAGTTTTCTGGAAGAACTGATTACTAAAGAAAAATTCTGAGGGTCGATGTTCATTTGCTGGATTAATTTTTTTTACCTGGGACAGACAAGGTGCAAGCATAATGTTTACAAGCTTAAATAGATGTCAGCAGGGATATCTGTTAGCTGAGTCACTGCTGTACACTACAGGTGATACCTTGCAAAGTGACCCTAATCCATTGCCAAACTAGGGTCCAATTGCAAAGCAGTTGAATTGTGAAACACTTCATCAAATTAAAAAATATCAGTACAAAAATGCAAAAACATTGGCAAAAGCAGGTCAAATTGTGGGGCAAGGATCAAATTGCAAGTCAACCTCCCTGCAAAGTTTGACAGTCAAATTGCAGGATTGTAAAATTGCACAAAGTCATATTGCAAAGTACCAACTGTATTTTTTAACATGGAGAAGAGCCAAACAGATTTCAATGAAAAAGAATAGAGATGTTTTGATTTCATTGATCTTTTTTTATGGATTTACAGAGTAAATGACCATTGCTCTGAAAAGGGCACTGAAATACTTTTCAGAGGATGAAGTCTCAGAACTGATGAAGACTCCATGTTATACCCAGTGCCCATGAAATGCAGTGTTGCCTCATGGAAGGAATGGGCACTCAAGGTTTAAAAAAGAAAACATTATCTTTTCCCCTTTTCAAGTCTCAATTTGAGACTTAAAACAGAACAGAAATGTCAGATGGACATTTCTGTGTTTCTCATTCAAGCTACTAGATTTTCAATATCATGCAGTTTCCCAAAGACTTTGGTAGGGCGATATTATTAAAGGGATTTGGCGAGAAATTATTCATCACCCAGAAACATGTTTTAGGTATGCAGGATTGTGAAGAGCAAGTTGTTTCATACGTTTCTTTTTTTAGTTTATATAGTACACTACATTATTTCATGAATCTTCTTACACAACAAACCAATATTTTGTCTCAAGAAAAATACTAGACTTGAGAAGAAACCTCAAAGCAAGAGGGAAAAAGAAAAAAATCAAATTAAAAAATATTGAAATTTCAATCTGACCATGGATTACCAAACAGGAACACAGCAAAGAGGGATTTGAATTTTGAGGAAATTTGAATTCCTTTGCATTTCAAATTGTGCTGTGGCGAATTATTTATTATTTTGGTCTGAAAATTATCAAGGGCTTGCTGAATAATCTGTGTTCTCATCTTTTTTACATTTTTCTTTGAGTTTCTTTCGTTTTGTCGAGTTCGTTCTATGATGGAGCCACTTAACTGATTTCCCATCAGTATGAGATTTTTCGTTTTTACTAAAAATTACCCTAAATTACAAACTGTGCACGGGAATAGATTTGGTTTGTTGCATGTAGCCCACTGTATTTTTTATGAAATGCTTCTTAATACATGCTTCCTAATCCTTTGATTAAATCATGTTATTACAGTACAAAGATAAAAATGGAACGAAATTATTTTCAAAACATCGTTCCCGCATTTGTGAAGTAAAACGTATGATTAAAAAAAGCATCGCGTAATTTCTTATATTTATTGATCTGCGCTGAAATTCGGCCGTGCTAATCCTAAATTCGTGCCAGAACTCGAGGTAAGCTAAAACTTCAGGTTGAGAAAGGAATGAATGAAGAGAACGGATCAACATTGTTCAGTGCAGGGAAATCTGTGTACAGGAAAACCGAAAAACGCTCTACTCAAAATGTCCAACTACTGTACCGTAATTCCATATTTGGTTGAAAAATAACCATCGAAATAAGCTGATAACAATCATGACTTGAGTCCGTAAATATCTTGGATTCGTCAATCCGATTTAGCAGCTCAAGTAAGTTTGTTCTTGAGAATACCGTAATACTTTTTTCTCCATAGTCGAAGAGTCACTCCGTAAATGATGTCAAAAATCCAGATGGAAATGATATTCCGACATGGCGGCGAAGATGAGCAACCAAAAATATTTGGAATATGTTAGCGAATGTATCAAAACATGCGCAAGGTTCAGAAGTTATCACTCAGCATTCAAACTACACTTATTTCACACATTTCTCTAATAGCGAATAAAGAAGATGGATGTGTGCGAATGCAAGTGGCTCATTGGCAAAAACTCGGTTGAAGGAGAATTGCTGATATTCACCAGGAATCCGTCTTCACCCAATTCTGCACGACGAGCGAATGACCACGATTGAAAGGTACAGTATTTCCCTCTGTGAATGTCAATTAAACAGCAAATGAGGTGAGTTTACGGTTAAAGGATTTCTTTGTTATAATGTACTAAAAAAAAAAAAGACGGACGCAACTATGGAGTAAAAACTCATTGAAACGTACCGTGCCACTAAAATGCTCCGTTTTTACCGCCGCCATCATACTTCAGCTTCGCTTCTCTTCGAAACGTGTCGACCAACGATTCAATAAAACCTGAAACGATCGCAATTCCGATGCAACAGAAGTTTCACGATGAAAACACATACTTTTTCCAGAAAGCTCTTCAAGAAGTAATTTCCCTTTAAAACAGGAGAAAATCAACAAAGAAACAAAAATATAATAGAATACAATCCGGGCGTGTTGGTCAGTCAGGTGAACGGATGCCGGATTTTTGTAAATATTTTTGGGATATGAAACCCATTAGTCGTTCCATGACTTCACATCACTGTGTGTAGGTAATACTCAGTAGATGACTTTCGCATAATTAATTCCTCAATGGGATACATTAGTTTTTCTATTAACCAAAGCACAGTGTTAAGCACAAAACAGAGATCAAAATAGCAGCAGAAATAAAACAAAACGTGATCCAACTGGTCCGGAGTGTGGGCTTTTCGCCGGGTGCGTTTGTCCTTTTCCCTAATTATTCTTCAGGAAACTACTGAATCCAATCTCCTTGCGACAGAAGCTTAATCGTGAAAACCCCGTGCTTCCCCCATCAGGATATGCAGTCACGCCGTGATTTCTCATTACTGGGGGCAATCCTGCGGGGTGGGGGCGGATCACGAGGACCCGAGATTCGTGCACCAAAATCCATCTTCCTTGCCGTTGACTCAGCATAGGGCGAGATCCATTCATCCCGTCGGAAGAGAAAAGGAAACGAACACTTTTCGGGACAGAGCAATCCGGCAACACTGTGTTTGTTCCTGCCGAGCCGCGTTCATTTCCCCCGGTACATCGATTTTTCCCGGGGGCCGCGACGTCAACTCGGGACTCTTGTCACTCCCTCCCTGCTCACGCTGTGATAAACACGCGAACTCGACGCGCTTTTTTCGTCCGGGTATTGAGAGTGAGCCAGACTTCGCTCCACAAAAAAGCTCGACACCCTCTCACCTGATGCAACAACCTGAACGCTTCGTGTAGAGGGAGGGATATGGATGCGGGCGTCGTCGCTGTCGCCGGGGCTGTCGGAGAGAGGGCGTTGCATGACTCGGCGCGCGAGACTTCCGAGTATCGAAACCGTCTCCTGCTTGCCCTGTAACGCATCACGGTGAGTCTGGAGAAGGGACTCAAAATGTGAGTCCAGGCTTCGCTGCAGTCGTGCTCCGTTACGGGAGGGGCTTAGCGTCGCTTTCCCGGCTGTTGATTCGTTCGCGCCCGCGGGTATGCGAGGGGAGCCACTTGCACTCGCTGCGTTCATGGTGTATGCATCTATCTGCTCAGCCTCGCTTTTTAATCCAATCTCCGGTTCACTCGTTTCGAAACATCACTGATATATCATTCGTCCCTTCTTTTCCCGTTCACCCCAGGCAGCCGGTCGATTTTAGCTCGATACTATCGCCGTTATTGTAAGAGCAAAATTTACTGCCGATTTTCTTCCATTTTTCCCCGACGTAAAACTCATCAGCTGCCAAAATTGTGAATGGGAAAACCCTCAATGCAAACGTAAATGTTATTCTTTCGTAACCTCGCTTCTTTTTGCTAATACTGTACTGCATTGATTTCCCTAAGCATAAAACGAGAATGTACCATTTTCACTTCAGTGATGTTCAGGAAATCACCAATTGAAGGATTCGTCGCAGAAAATATGTTATCCATGAGGTGAAGACGCATCAATGTGCAGTATTTGGACGCACGGATTTTTTAACCATTTCTTGTCATTTCACGCTGCTGCTTCAGTGAATATTCAATTGGATACAGATTGTGAAAGACACTTCCATAATCACACATTAAAAAAAACTTATCCTTTCCGTGCGACGATCATCCATGATGTGAGACCTTTTTTCTTCATCTACCGTAGCTTCACTTTACTGTACTTCGAAAACTCGGAGAAGCATCAGAAAGCAGAAGAGAATTTTCAAGAGAGAGAGAGAGACACTGATCTGATACTTTAGGCTTAGAACGATTAGGTCACAGGTAGGTTTTCATCCCGCGCGCTTTTCGTTTCGCCCCTTTTCGTCCGGGAGCATTTTTCTCCCAACGCGGCCGAAATCCAATAGCCGCGCTGGAGGTCACCATATTTTCTCTCCAAACGGCCGTTGGCAACCGCGGGGTTTCCTTTCGGGGCGATAAATCCCGCGGCTCACGAAAAAAGGTGCGAGTTGTTCGTTCTTGGGGGAAACGGGCACTGGGAAATTAAACTGCCACTCGGCCTTGGGTGCCCCGGAGGGAAAGATACGATATATATATGCTCCTGTGGTCGGATGAAGAGTCGTTCGTCGGCTGCCGGGCTTCTTTTCTCTCCCTCTTCTCTAGCCGTATTTTGCTGGAAACACGAGGGTCATATTTCCGAGGAAATCGATGCGACTGGAGCCGGGAGAAACAAGTGGTTTTGCCGCTGACGTGCTTGAGATTCAAGTCGCGTACCTTTCCCCCGCAAAGCTCTGGTTTTTTTTAAGGGTGCCTTCGGGGTGCTGGGTGCCCTCGGGAAAGTGCACACAAAATCCGATGCCCGAGAGGTAAATTCAGAATTTGTCGGAGAATAACGCGAGTTCTGAAGTACAGCAGAGATTCTTATCCCGTGCTCCACGGAGTCCACGGCCGATCGAATGACACATTGAAACTTTCACATGGAAAAACAAGAAACACGAGTAGATTTATTGAACTGTGCAAAAGAACTACAGTACATTTGCACTTTAAAAACTTTTTCTTAACGCTTGAACACGAAAAAACTAGGACAGACTTCTCCGTCATTAACTTGAGATGAAAACTTCGGAAATACAGTACAGTACAGTATATTTATTCTATGTCCAGCCATGAAAAATTGCTTTCAAAAACGTTGAGGTTGTTTTCACGTTTCATTCATACGTCAGGTCACAGAAAGAAAAGAATCACTTTATTAGTGCAAAAAAGGATCCATGCGAAAATCAGGAAGAAGCAATCACCGCGTTTGCTCAATCTTCGTGATTGTGAAACAAAATTAGTTTACTGCGTCGGCTCCTTTCATAAAACATAATTCTTTGATTATTTTTAGCTGATATGGAGTCGAAATCAAGTGCTGTGTCCGCGTGTTGAATTTGTCTTCGTGTATCATCGATCCGTTGCAAAGTTTGAAAATATGCGTAAATGTAGCGTGTTCATTCGCCAAGGAAGCTAATTCTTTAATTAAATGCATGTAAAAGTGCAATAAATCGATATGGTGAAGCGGAACAGTACAGTATATACGCATGCTTCGTTGTTCCTGCACAAATGGTATTGCAGTAGAATAGTGTACTCAACTAAAAACCACAAAATCATAAACGTTGAAGAATAGCTACTGGATATCTCAGTCGTAAAACTGTGAGCATGCGGGAAATCCTCCAGTTATTTTGCCTTGTGCGATTTCTGCACTTTTGGATTTTCATTCACCTGCTCTTTTCATCAGGCATCCATTCCAGTCCTCGGTTGAACCTGCACGATTGGCCGATTGAATAACGCTGAAATATTAATGCTTATTTTGCTGATTTGTTTTTCAGAGAAGAGCTTTCAAGAAAGGACTCTTTGAGGGATACTCAAAAAGGTTGAGTATACTCTTGGATACAGGCCATATTCTGGCCTGTATCCAAGAATATGTCGCCAAAAATAAACTCCCCGAAGATGGATGCAGAAGAAACTGTCTTCTCCTGCAGAAGGTAGAGTCCTTTGAAAACATGGTTCTGTGGGTTCAATGGCAGAAACTAAGGTAAACGTGATAATCAGAGTGATTCAGCGGATGATTTCTGATGAATCAGCAGCGTCCGTATAAAATTCTGGATTGATGCTCATAGTTGAATAAATACTTGCCGTATTCACTCCAATACGAGACTACATCGATTATAACAGTGTTCCCAACCCGTGGTTCGCGGACCGGGGCCAGTCCGCAGACATTTTTTGCTGGTCGTCCGCAGGAAATTTCTCCAGCACAAATAAATGTATTGAAAGTGGCAATGAAGTCTGTTATCTTTATATGAAATTTCGGAGAGACAGTGGCAGTTGCAATTATCTTGTGAAAAATTAAAGTTGACTTTTCTCCAAATATTGTTTCAGACAAATTTTTACCTCCCAAAATAAATTAATTTAATTTTTTTATTCGGAGAAATCTTTCTTCAAGCCCACTTTTTTGAAGACATGCCACTATAATTGCTTCATTGGTTTCTTAATTTTTGCAAAAACGCAGAAAATTTCTGAATACCAGCCATGAAGTCTTTCAAGCAGAACCTTTTCGGGTCTGCAAAAATATTATGAAACTTTGCCAGACTTCAGAAAATGTTTAGGGAATTTGCTGGTCCACGAAAAATTCTGAGGAAATTTCCTGGTCCGCGTGCTCAAAAACGTTGGGGAACACTTGATGTTTCTTGCCTGTAAAATTAAAATTATTTTGCTCAAGATGCCCTTCAGAAAAGTGTGTTGGTTCTATTCGTGCGCCATTTACCAACTGAATATGTGGAACACTGTCCAGAAAAGAAAAAAAAACTTCGAATCTTTCTGGCGGAAGAACTGAAAAACTATGGCAAAGATTTTAAAATTACGTTCTAGCCTATTTTGTTTTAAAGAGTGCTTTGGTCTGATGCAACCAGGCACTCATCTTCTGAAGCTAAAGCGGTAAGCAATCAAATATCAAGCGCTTCAAATGTAAGTTGCAATCGAATACAGTACCTTACTGCAAAAGAAGCCTTCAAATACAAGACGCTCCGTATTTTTTCATGAAAATTTCGTGAGACGATAGTCTCTCAATTAATATGGTTGTTCACTCCGTGGCCATGAACGCATTTTCCGCACGATTGCAGACAGCATCAGAAGGTCAAACATGGCACCCAGTACTACGATTTTTGCGATCCAACAATTGCTGAAAATGGATTGCTGCTCATGTTCCACTAAGAACAGCGCGAAGAAACAGAAACATATTCTAAGCAATCTAAGGAAACATCTCATGGAAGTACAGTACTGTATATGAACAGAATGAATATCTGGCGATTGCACAATTTATCAGTATCCGGGAACGAAATTTTACTTCTGCTTGCATATTTGGTTGAGCATGAAAGACATTTCACGAAATAAATGCGGTGTAAAATTCTGCACAAGACGACCGATCTCATGTGAAAGTTTCACGTTAGCAGTCGGAATGGCGAAAAAATTGCATCACGTTCGCGAAAACACCTACACTTAACGTCGTGTGCAGTATTTTTGAGCAAAATCCTAAATTTTCCATTGCATAATTTTATCACTACTGTACTGTACTTCCAGTTTTAGCTCGGTTGTTATCAGAATTTTGTTCTCATTTACTGGTAAGTGTCGGTGGAGTTTTGCTTGGCTGGACTTCCGTAGTTCGTGGACGAACATTTTACTGCAAAATCTGACTGTATTTTGTAAATGATGATCAATTTTATGAGTTTCTCTGTACTTTTTATGAGGAAAATTTAAGCTTATTTACTAGTAATTGATAAAGTTGAGACGTGGTGAAAAGCATCGAACTTCCAGTGCATTGTAACAAAATTGAAACATATACAGTATCAATTCATCTGGTCAGCATGAATCGTACACGAACACTGTACGCCTAGAATTTCGGTGCAAAATTTGCGTAAACTACAAGATAATGTAATTAATTAAGGATTCAAATTTATTAAAAATTGATGACTTAGAATTTCCAAAGATAATTCGAAGCAATGTCAGGTCATTTGATGCTTGTACTTGAGGCCATGTACTGTATAACCTTTTCTCGAAAAGTTTTGAAAGAAATAGCTGTTGTGTGTCCCCATTCAGATAAATATCATAATGGGTTTCAAGGAAAATGCTTTTCATCAACGTCTAGAAGCACAAGGAACCAATTTTTTCATTGTATGGATGATATGCTCACTTCTCTTGTTCCTTTTGGACTTAACATGCTTTCACGAGGACATCGAAATTAATTTTTTATTGTCAGAAATGCTCTCTAGGACTGAATTTCACTATTTTCTTATTGGTTCAATACTTTTTTTACAGAAGGGTGTTCGGTTGGCAAATGCATACTCTTAATTCAAGGCACTATTTAAACAGAAAGGTTTGCTTTGGTCTGCATACAAAAAGAATATTGCTTCGGAGAACAAAAGAGACAAACATTGTGTCCAGTAAAACAAATAGAAATGGTCGTGGGTTCTTTTCTTATCGCTCCTTTTCATTCGGGCCCTTCTCTCTTGTTACCTCCATAATATGGAGCCAGTGGAGGAGCTCCTCCGTTTTGTGCAACATCAGCAGCACATGAGGTTGCAAAAAGCCCCTCTCAAACCAACGCTGGCATCGACTCAACGTAGGCCAGCTGCGTCGCAAATCCCACCAGCGCTCTGCTATTTCGTCAGCACGTACGAAAAAGAAATAGCACAGGGGAGCTACGCAAAGAAAAGGAAACTTACGCCAAAAGCGCTCGGCGAAGTCCCGCGGATTCTGCCGGACATTACGCGAAGCTTATGTTCCCCCCGCCGCTCCGCTCGGGAAATTCTGCGATTTCTCTCCCACCCGGCCAGAAAGGAAGAAAAATAAAAGAAGTGGGCGAGTGGATTACAAACGAAGCGCTGAATCTTGAAAAAAAAAAAAAACGAGGGACAGAGACGGGACAGACACACACGCATGCCTGCAGAGTTGCAGACACACGCACGCACACACACATTCATACATATATACAGAGGGAAACTATTCATTCAGAGCCCAGCAACGAAGTAACAAACAAAAGGAGGAAAACGCCGAGGGCAAACATCGTTCGTTCCTTCCCCGAAGCCGTTGGCAAACGCACTTGCGACGCAGTATAGTATGACGGACGGGATGCTCTATCCACGGTTGCCAATCCCTTTTCACCCTGGGTGGCTGCATTTTCCATTTGAGTGTACTGTACGTGCGACTCACTTTGGGGGGCTTAGGTTGTCAATAGCATTTCTAGATTATACGCAACCTTCAAGTTACATAGCAGAATTCGCAAGGCTTTTCTGTGTCTTCCATGAACTAACCCGACCGCGGAGGCCCGGGTCAACCGGTGGTGAAGCAACCGCATTTGCGACACGATCCGCGAATGTGGCAACGCTGCAGCGCATGAGCGGCGCTTCAACCGCGTTGGAGTATAATGGGCGAGTGTCTGACCCGCGCGCGGAAACGGCGAGAGAACGACTGACAGACAGGGCGAAGGAGGCAGAAAACGGTGAAATGAAGAGCCCGTGAACAAGCACGTACTGTACTGTGGAAAAGGAGGAAAAGAGAATGTGAACACGCACAACCCACACACACACACACACTCACTCACCCAACTCACGAAAAATCCCCCCCCCCCTATCGATGATGAATAGCCGGGCGCAGGAGGAAGCCGCCAGGGAGGAATAAATGGGGAACGGAGGAACAGATAGATGAACATCGCAGGAAGAAGCGAAGCGTGGCGGTGGTGGCAGCGGCCCCGGCCAGCCGCTCTTCCCCTTTCCCCTGTTCTTCTCTTCATTTTCTATCCTCTTTGCCTCTCTTTTTCGTCCTTCATCCTCACTTCGCCTTTCTGTCCCATCCTCACCCCCCCCCCCGCTCCCGTCCGTTCCGCATCCTGTGCGTCCACGCGTCAACAAGCGAGAGCCGCTCGTGATGTGGAACGCAACGTCGCACCTGAATTCTTGCTGAATTTCGCAGCTTGCTTTCTGTCTCACTCTCCCTCTTTCTGTCTGATTCTTTCTAACGCGACCGTGCTAAATTTTCCCGTCTTCCTGTGGCATGCATGTGTTTCTCTTCTTTTTCTGAAGCCAAGGTGTTGGTTTTCCTGTGCGACGAACGTCCGCCTCGAATTCTTTCTAAGAGACTTGGAAAAAATAAGGCATTCTTGGTCCAAAATGAACGCCTGTGATGTTTTCGATCGCTGGAGCAGAAATTTTACTGCGTATAACTAAACACAATCTTCTCACAGACTTCATTCATGTTTTCTTTTCGAAGCAGGTAACGCCTAATTTTGAGCATGGTTGATGACGAATTGGTCGATAAAGGTATTAAACCTTCGAATTGCATGGAGAGGTGTCTAAAGTGAAGTACAGTAAATACCAGGAAGAAACACCCAGACCCAGTATAAGTCACACAACCTACTGCGTGTTTTACGTATGTAGGCTTTCCTCCACGAACATCTGAAAAACTACTGTTCATTCCTTGGCTTCGAGAAACGCGTGTTTTCTACAATTGGAGAAGGAAACACACATTTCTTTTTCAAGAACGTTTCTGTCCTTGTGTTTTGTGACTTCATTAGCAAACGTGAATTTGAGGGAAACGGATGAATTCTTTCACGTGTTGTCCACGGAATCGTCGTTCGGGTTGCGCTGCCTCCTCTATTGAGGTCACCTGGGAAACATTTATGGTTAGAAAATGTTCATTTCCTCGTCCAAGGTCGTAATAATGTCGAACGATTTTCCGTTCTCTCGAACATCCGTCGCAGCAACATTTCATCGCAACGAACGCCATTGAAAGCTTACGCTAATGGCGGAATTCCAACTGCAGCTATATGAGCCAATCTGATCACTTTCCTTGGAGGAAAGTTGAGGGGTTTTCTCTCTGTATGCCAGCTTTTTCTTGAATTTAAAGAAACATTTTTTGAATCGAAAAGAGAGACAATTATCCGGAACAAACTCCTTGTGGAACGAAATGGATCTTGAGGATTTCTGGGAACTTCTATCGAAGGCGTGACGCGTTACACCCTTAACAAATGCAACAGAAACAGGGTAACTCGCATTTACATAACCGAATTTGAATGTTGCCCGTAAATGGCCTTCTCGAGAATATGCCTGAATTAGGCATCAAGCGACGCACCAGAGGTTTGATGATAGGTCTGCTAGCTGCATAATGTAAAGGAAATACGTACTTGTATCAAGATGGCATTTTTTCAGAACAGAGATTCAAAAAGCAATAGTTACAAAAGAATGATTACTGTACATCGATCAAGCTTCCTACAATCAACTGAAACGTTTCACTGATGATCCTTTTTGTTAAGATGTGAACTTCTAAGCAATGTTTCTAAACTCTTCCCGCGACTATTGGAGCATCACTCATCTCAGGTCGAGGAAATAATTCTGCTTCGTTAATGACTGTGAAATTCAAAAAAGGCAATATGTTGGCCGCAGTACCGCCATTAATAAATTTCAGTACATCTATGTAATCATAAATTATTTTTGTGAAGCACGACATTTTTCTAGTCGTGTCAGTATTCACACGGGGATATTCGATGCCCTTGAGCTAATAATGCTCAGTTACTAACGAAAGTCCGAACCCTGTATGAACCTCATAACGCCATGTTTTGTTAATGCGGCCACGAAGAAGCGCAATTAATGCCAACAAAGCTGTCGTCGGCTTTCGAACCAGCCTTTCCAACTCACACCGCACAAGCGCATATTCGATGCGCAAGAAAATGAATATGGCGTTCTTCCTGAAAATCTCAGCCCATCTTTTTCTTCGGCCTCAAGAGTTGTTTCTCCAGGAAGGGAACATGAGAGGGATGCAAGTTCGGGATATCTCGCATATTGAGAGCTTTGATGTTGCAAATATACAGTACCAAGAACAAAGACAAGAAAGGAGAACTGAGGAACAGATTGAACATGAATCCGGGATTATTACGGGGTCTTGTTTTGCCTTGACTATTAGGATTATAATTTTGTTTCAACAAAGCCTTTGGAATCCTGGAACATCTTTTTGCTTAACACAACAATTTTTTTTAGATCAAGACTCAAATAACATTGCAGCTATCTTGCAGGGACTTGAAAGCAGAATTGTGGTGATCAAGAATGAATTGTAACAAGATTTTCACCTGCAACCTAAAAAAATGCATTATGTCCTTGATTTATTGATTAAGAGTGAAGTTCTCTAAAATGGACAATTGCTCCAAAACCCTCCAAAATTCCCCAAAAACTGATATGAATCTCTTGCATTTTATATGCAATGGTAAAACCATTTCAGGTCCTTTAGAAATTTCATGATTAATTTATTGAATACCTTTCTGATAATTAGGTGTTTGACGTAAATTTGCAGTAAAAATAAATTAGAAGCCAACGAAAGAACCTTTATTTAATAATAGTCAAGGAAATGAAAAAAAGTCTTGTAAACACTTGAACAGAGAGGCACTCACACACAACACACATCTTCCAGAGCATAACTTTGATTTTTTTTGTGCATGTGTGTGTTTGTGTAAAAGAACAACATCTTTCAAAAATGGAGTTCATTATCTAAACAAGGGTAATATGATTCGGAGAAGTCGGCAGCAGCCTGAATCATCATTCCGGCTTTACGAGTCTCGTCATTGTGCAGATGGGGTTCGGTCATTTTGTATTGACAACGCGGAGAGCAGAATTTTGGCAAAGAGAAATCAATCCTTCATCCTTGTACCGGGTGTGCAGGAAGGGAACAAAGGAAGGAAGAAATGAAGTAAACGACGCCAGGTTTTCCATATTCAGCCTGCTGATGGTTGTGTGCATGCATGCTTGCATACGTGTATGTGTGTGTGTGTGTGTGTGTGTGTGTGTGTGAGGGGGGAGCCGGGTGTGGCTGACACGCGGGTTCCAGAGAGGGGGGCGGTGTTGAATGTTGACTCTGCAGACGTTGCCAATAATCGTACTGAAGGGGCACCCCCGGCTCGCTTGCGACTCCCACCCTGTGCACATGTGTGTGTGTGTGTGTGTGTGTGTGTTTGGGCGCCTCATTTCCTCCCGTGACCTGCTTTCTTTCTTTCTTTTTGTGCGTCTCATTTCCTCTCCCTATCTTTCCATCCCATCCCGTATATTTCCTTGCCCCGTTGAGCTCATGGGCTTGGATCGTCGTCGTCGTCGTCGTCGTGTGCAACCCCCAAGCGGAGCGAAAATACGACTGGATTGCTTGAAATAACATTGACATTCGATGCGGGGGTCGTCGATGCTTACAGTAGAAGAGAGGTTCTTCTTTTTTTTTTGAGAGAGAGAGGGGGGGGGGGGGGGGTAGGATGAACGACGAGAGGAATTGGTGGCATCGGAAAGGCGCGGCGGGGATATGTAAGCGAATTAGGGATGAGAACCCCCATGGTGTGTCCAGCAACGTGTGTAAATGGGCAGGAATGAAACAAGAGATGGAGAGTGGATGGATAATTTATTTTGCATGTACTGTGCATTGAGACTCCTACATGTGGACGGCTCAAAAAGTGGACGATTTGACACACAGGCACTGTTCTCTGAGGAAAAAAAGGCTTCAGATGTCGACACTGACTCAAGATGCGGACATTAAATGAGAAAATAACTGTGGAAAAGTGACATTTATTGGGAGAAAAGAAACAGATATGTACTTTCCAAAGAATTGTTACGCCTGTATGTAAGAAAAATGCTTTGTGATTTCTGTCATCATTTTCCCATCCATTTAGCTAATTTTCAAAAATTACCTCCTTCCTTTCCTGTTTTGATTTGAATGTCCTTTTTGCACAGAAAGCCACCATTTCAATGTACTGTACAGAGATACAAAATTATGCATTGTGTTAATTGTTTATACAATACAATATACTCAAAAATTCTTCAAATTTTATCATTATTATCCAAGTTGAAAGGTATAGATTGAATCATCTTCAATTGGCAGACAATTTTTTCAAGGAATTTGGATAAAAATTTCTTCAGCAAAACATGGATTAAAATTTTATAATTTTTCTATGGGAAAAAGAGACTTGACTTTTGGGATATTTTGACATTGGGACAGTCTTCATGCGCTAATTACATCCACATCTCGGGGTCCCACTGTACAGTACATATTCTGTATTTGGTGTTGAGAATCAGGATTTTAAAAATATTTTTATGTATGGAACTGTATCACTTTCAAGGTACAGTACTGTATTGCGGTGTGTGGGTACAAACTACTGCATACCGAGTAACACAATCGGTTTGAACTTGAATACAATGCAACATCGAGCCCGTTCCTGATGACATGTTCAAGGAACACGCAGTTTTAAATAAAATTTCCAATTACAATTCTGGCTGCTCTACGATCTACGTCTCTCCATTTCTAAAGTTCCATGATTATTATTCTTTTTGATCTCTGAAGAATTTTTTCATTCCATTTCCCACCTCGTCTCAATACATTTTTACCACAATAAAACCAAAATAAACGCTTTGAAGATGTCAAATAACCCCTAATAAGTACCAGGGCACGATCTGTTGTTAGTCCTTTTATGTACCAAAAGCAATTCGCAAGAAAAATGTTCAACGAGAATACGACAAAAGTTCCGAACGAAGTTCTGCAGGAATCGAAAGCCTCATTAATCGAAAGATGCTGTTGAAAAATGTTTAGTCCATGAGAATGAAAACAAATTTGCTTGTTACTGTAAGACACGCTTTTATTAAATTCATGTTACTCAGCATCAAATCAACAGTGAGAAGGATTCTACCTTTACTATATGTATTCCACTAAGAATGGTGGAATACATTTTAATAAATTTATTCGAGGACATTTATATTCAAAAGATCATGGGAATCAGAAAAAATGCACTTTCCATATCTTGCGAATCTAAAAAGCCAACAAGACGATTTCTGTATGAGGAAGATCAATCAGATTTTTAAATAAATCAAATACACCTCCAACAGGAAAACACAAAAACCTTAACAAATTAGATTTGTTTCGCCAACACATGACATACCACAAATAAACCACTTATGCACCACCAATTACAATATCTTCAGCAAATCCAACACTCTGTGATCTTCAACACGGTTTTCCATCGTCCATTTTCTCGTCGCTCGTTGTCAAAATGAAGAGAAAAACTATTTGCTATTATATCATTATATTACCGTACTTGAAAGCTTGCTGTTGCAGGATCGATGGCATGGCTTTTAATTTTTTCTTTTACGTAATCTTATCGTAAGAAGTATGGCATAATTGGAATGAGAATATGCGCCGTCGCGACAGGTGCGGTTCTCGTTCAACAGTGCACAATATTTTTAATCTTTCATTTTGTTTTTCCTTATTCAATTTGCCGAAAACGTTTGTTCCTGAGGAATGTAACTATAGCAGTCAACCTCTCTAAAAGTCGAATTTCAAGGGAACTGCAAAAAACTTCGACTTGGGGAGATTTTGAATTGTATAGGTTTGACCTACAACACAAAGCCCTTTTTTCTGGGAAATTTAGAAAAAATGTAAATGGCTTCTTAAATGAGTTGGAAGTCTGCTAAACATAGATTCAGGGGTTCTTTTGCCCAATTAAGTCCTTCACTTATTCTTTTAAAACACATCAATTTATGTTTTTATTGCTTTCTTCTTTCTTTTTTTTCAAGAAAATAATGGCCAACAGGCCACAGAAAATTCGACTCATGGAGATTTTAGGGGTAACGTTTTCAACTTAGGGAGGTTTTTAATCTATTGTTTCTAATGGGATTCAGATGGAGACCTGAAACAAATTCAACTTTGGGGGGTATTCGACTTAGGGAGGTTCGAGTTATCCAGGGGTTCACCTTCATGTATACCTTCAAAAACATGATTTGTGCTTCTTTTTATTCAAGTTGTAATTACGAGTGTTTCCCACACATCATGATGTCAACTTAATGATGGCTTTTTTTCCCCCACGCAGTTCTCGGTGAAGGGACTCGCAGCTTCCTCGCGAGTGACGATGAGGGTCCGCCATTTCGGCAACTGTTCGAGAGCATTTTCCCGGTTGAATGACGATGCGAATTCTGTACATGAAATGTATATATCGTAACAATTTTCGAAAAATGTCACTTGCGAGTGAAGTCGTAAAAGTCAAAGTTTCTTGGCAGGTCTTCGCATCCAGAATGCAATCCGGCCTTTTCTATTATCGATTATCTGGCACAGTACTGTACTGTATCTTTATTTGCTTGCACCCCCCCCCCCAATGATCTATCGTAAATGATTCACGTGGAATGAGCCACACATTTTCAACCAACCAGAAAAAGTGCTCTTGGAAACTTGAATTTCAGTTGTTCACAACTGAAACGTTCAGTACAGACCGCAGAGCGCAATTGTAGTTCCGACTTAAAATCGAAATGATGCGATATCTGCGAGCACATTATCCACAAAGTCTAGTTTGAACTGATAAAATAACCCCCTTTCTGCCTATATTGGTATTCTCCACTATTTGAGACGGTTTATTAGGGAAATTAAGCACTACAAGAACAATTTACCCGCGTATGCACCGCATTTTTCCTGCGCAAAACTTTTTCCATTTTATGGACTGGTTTTGATCTTGGAAAAGCGTGGTTCAAGAAACAGTACTGAATTTCGGAACGTACATGAGGCAGAGAAGTTTTTCTACCTCACTTCTCAAAAATCTCTAATCGTTCTACGGTACATGCACTGTATTCAGATTTTAATGGTATTGTAGTTCGATTTTTCAGCAAAAGATATCAGGAAAGAAGGCCCTGAAAACTGGACTGAGTTTGACACTCAAGATACAGTATTTGAGTACAGTATAGGCCACACTACAGTTTTATTAAAGCCCCCGATCTATGATGGAGAATGGCTTCGGAAAAGGACGAACTCGGGAAATCTAGGGCATTTTTCGTGGTGAAAAACACCGAAAATGTTTGCTCTATTCTTTAAGACCGCCTGGAAATATGAGTATTATTCAGAGAAAAAATTATTATCTCTTCTGATAAATCTTTTTTTTTAAAGAAAAGATAGCAATCGTCCAATTAGATGAGGAATGAATATAGGATTGCATTCACATTTCTTCGAATCGTCGTACAGTAGTTTTGCACATTAATTGCGGTTACTGATCTGAATTGAAGATTATCGAGACCCGATTTGAAAACAAATTCAATATTCAAATCTAGCAGATATATATTGTATATTTTCTTGGGCTTTTCCAATTCGAATACTCAGAGCTTCGAATACTCATAAGCTCAGAAAATTGTGAGCAGTCGTTTTCGGGGAAAAAGCACGCTTTTATGCGGTACATTTCCGGCGCCAAGAACTATTGAATTTAAGCTTTTATTCTCCATGTACTATGATGTCGACAACGTCATTTATGCCAGACTATAATTCCACCGGCTCCTTTTGAATTGGAAATTTTCTGGCATCCGTACTTTAATTAAAGAGTCCCTTCCTCGTCCGTCGTTCCGACGCGTGGGAATCGACGTCGAAATTTCCGCTGCGTAAATCAAACCGGTTCAACGCTGTCGAACACATTCAGGTGGTGCCTGTAGCTGCTTGTTTGATTGATTGATTAATTGATCGTTCGATGGACCCGGATGAGCACCACTAACCAAAGAAATCGCGAACTCGGGTTGGGAAACGAATAAAACCGTTCCGATCGTCTGTCTGGTCGGAATGATCGCGAGCCCGGAATGTTGAAACTGTATTCCGGTCCAATTACGAAAGCACGCTCATGTCTTAATTGGAGTGTCTGATTAATAGCGAGTACGAAAAAATCCTCTGGGCTTCGTTAGAAACTGGTAAACGAATCAAAGACTCAAATAACTTTGGAAGACGAACGCGAATGGAACCCAAAAAAGCTAAAAAATGATTGTAAAAAGAATGTTCAACCATCCATGGACAGCTTTCCTTTGTCCAGTCAATTTCCAGAACGCACCAGAATCTCTTTCAATTTCAATGCACAGCAAAATACCTTCAATACCGAAAAAAAGACATTATAATAGACATTAAAATAAGTTGAATAATTATCGTTAGTGGTTCATTTATTGATCCAATCTTGCGGATCAAATTAACAATCAAATTACGACGAACAAAGAGTCACAATGAAAGGAAAAAGAATCATTTTACGAAAATTAGACCTGGAAGAATTCAGCAGAAAACTCATGAAAATGTGCGAAGAATATTTTTCGAAAGTTCTGTTCCTAAAATGCAGTACTTGAAGTTATTGTAACGGTGCGTTGCCTAAAAAAATAAAACGTGCATATCATTTTAATTTCCCATCAAAATGCACCGACGCTTAAAATGAACGTATCAAAATTGAGAGAACAGAAATTTCCAAGAATTCAATTCCAAATTACCGGTAGTCTCGAACGTTTCGGAGGTGGAAAAGCGGTATTTTTTTATTATCCATTCGGCTCACAAGTGGAACTATAATTCGAATATTATTGGGATCGATCGCAAAAAAGGCAACTATTCTTGCTCCAAATTGAGCAAAAATATATCTCAACTCAGCGTATCATTCGAACGAAACGATCACGGCTTTCTTTTCGAGTACGGTAATTACTGTATTTAGAAATTCATCCGAATCAATGGGAGAACTTATTCAGGGATCATATCTTATTTTGAGATTGGGCATCAAAAATGAATTGATGTACTGTACTACTGTAGTACAGTACCGGTATGAAGACATGAATCCAACTCCCCAATGGGGACGTATATTGTACTTTCGAAGTTCGACCACAAATTTACGATATCACGTCTTACAGGTCAGAATGATCCAGTAAAACTACTTTAATCTTTTCTTATTTTTTTGTGCTTCTGCGCTGAATTGTATTGCGAGATTATACTTAGACAGTGGACGTTTTTCTGAACCAAGTGTGTTAGAGTTGCCTCTATTGTATCCCTGGTGAAATGGAACGGTTTTTTTTCTGTCATCAGGCACAAAAAAAGGAGCAAGGCACACAGCTGCCTCTCGGGAAAGCTGGTGGTAAACATCACCTGCATAAAATGGCTTCCCGTAATCAAACCCCCCTCGGTAATCTCCTGATCCCTTCTCCCACCGGTGTTGCGTGCGGGGGAGACCGTGTTTCTTTTCAATCCTCCTCGCTTCCTTCAATATTTTTGAAAGGTTTTCTTTCCTCTCTTCTTTGTTATTTCCCCTCGACCAGAACAAGGATCCGGAGTAGCTGCTGCAGCAGCAGCAGTGGGCATCAACGTGAACCCACGACCTCCATCGTGACGCTGATGACTCCGGGTTTTTCTCTCCTCTGTGCCGGAGATGGCCCGAATCCCCGGGTCTAATTGCAGTTCCCTCCGCCCTTGCTCGCCTTGATTACTCGGACGCTTTCGATCCATCCGTCCGTCGGCGGGGTTCTCCGCGTTTGCTCCTTTGTTGTTTGTTACACACACTGGATGTACACTTTTTACAACGTCGAATCCAACACTTAGCAGGGCCGGGATCATAACCCGGGGTGCTCGGAGTTCAGAAGGGGGACCTAAAATTAAATTGCGGCACGCGGAGAGCCGTTGACGAACCCCAAAGACGCCGACACCAAAATGACTGCCGCAGCGTTGCCATCCGCCCGAAATTTCGGATTAATTAAGCGAGAATACGATATTCACTCGAGTACACTGTTTTCTCAAGTATGACATCTTCCCGGATTTTGCGGAGGACAATTTGGACATGACATTTTGGACCACCCATTTTTTTTTATCAAGAAATTCAATATTTAAATCTATAATAGATAAAAATTTAAATTTGTTTTCTAGGAGTTGGATGATGAGCAAATACAAATATAAAGCGATTATATTTTCTTCATGAGCTTGAAAATGTTCATACTTGTGGCTTTTTGACATTGAACAATGTTTATCCTGTAATTTGATTACCATGCATACCTTGCTTCGTGAAAAAAGTGTACCTTTTTACAACAATAATCACATTTTTTTAATGTAGATTTCCAGAAGAAAGGTGCATGAGGTAAATGAAGTAAATCAGTAAGTGGTGGGAGACTTGATGTTAAATGCATATTGAAAACGTGATTAAAATGGCTGACATGCGTTTGTGAGATGTCTTAGGTAACTGGGAAATTTTTACAATTAGATCAGCTTTTATATGCAGAATTTTTAAAAATTTAAATGTCGAATAAATCTCTGGATCGGGCATATTGTCTGACTAACATCATTTCCGCAATTAGCTACGTTTTACGATTACAGTACGACCGTATTCCATTTACTTCAGATTGAAGTCTAAATAATGCCCTTAATTTCGGTGTATCCTACATACGATGATAAGAGACTATTTAATTTATGAAGTGATGCACTCGATTCATAAGACGATTTCCGCATATCCTGATCACTGCTAATCAAAAAAATTGTTTTTTTCTTATGTTGAAATTGTTGTGCGTCGCTGCGGTTTGGAGCAGAAAGATTCAGAAATTTTCTTCCGAGCGAAAAGGGAAAAATGTCTGCAGTTTCAGTCGAGTTTTTGATGTCGGAGATGCTGCGATAAAATGCCTACTGACGTAAAAAGGAAAATGAATATGCACAAATTGCAGGTCTTTCGATTGAATTCCACATAAACTCAGTTCCCCTGGAGTTGACAACGTTTCAAGCGTCGCAATCAATCAAATTTGACGCTTTGAAAACTGAAGTCGGATTCAATAAATGTACCCATGTTTTGCCTCGTTTCGGGGGGTTTTCGTACCAAATAATTTTTCTATAGGTTTTTTTTTTTTTTTTCCTTTTCAGCCGTTGCCGATACTGTATATTAGGCATCCGTTGGCGAACAATCATGGAGGCGATTTTGTCGCTCGCTCTTCTCCTGTCTCCCTTTGTTTGCTGACAAAAACCGTGATCAGAACGGATTAAAACGGCTAATCATGGATTATTTTTCCACACAATTGAATACGGCACTCAAATTAACAGAGAGAGCATTTTTACTTCGCAAAACGTCGCTAAAATATCGGGGGGCGTCTTCGACCCACAGGTGATGATGAAATGCACGATTGCTTCTGAACTCGGACCCAACGCAATATTTTTGAGGAATAAAAACACAAATTTTCCCGTTAGAACGAAGAGATTTTTGCTACCAGCTCCAGTTTACCAATATGTAATATAAAAAAATCCTGATTTCTATCGGATCTATTTGCAGTGGTCTTCAACTGTGCAAATGTGCTCAACTGATATAGACATTGCCCACCTGTAATGCAGGACACCCGCACGTTTGCTGCTCCCAGAATTTTCATATCGGGTATTCAAGAAAAAATGAACGGTTCGTCCTGGTCCTACATGGCGTCTCATATTCATCCTGTCGTGAGTCCGAGTCCCATGCACGCTTCGCTGGCAACTCTGCCAAAAGAAGCAGTTGGGCTCTTGGGAAAGCGGAATGCCAGATCCTCAGAGCGAGATAACGACGCCGCGCCGCTGCTGCCGAGAAACATCGTCATCCACGCTGCTCCCTCGGACAAGGAGGAGAAAAGAAGTGCGTAGTTTTCCTGGGTAGACGTGGTGGGGGGGGGGGGGGGGGGGGGGAAGAAGGGGGGGGGGGGGGGGGAGGGGGGGGAAAACGGAGGGGGGGGGGGGGGGGGGGGGGGGGGGGGGGGGGGGGGCGGGAAAGAAGGGAGGGAGATGGGTGGATGGATGGGAAAACGGAGAGCAGTAGGGAAAAAAGAAAGGAAGCGACGCGAGAGAAGCGCGAGGAAATGAAAGAGGAACACGAGGAGAAAAGAAGGAAAGGGGGGGCCGAAGCAGGAGGGAAGAACGTGATGAAGGAACGAGCGACAGCATGCAGCGGCGTTGGATGACGAATAAATCATGAGTCAGGGCCCCGCGGGGACTTGCACGTGCTCAACTCTGGCGGCTTTCGCCGTAAAAAATAACAAATAAATAAGTACAACCTGCATGAAGAATGCAACTACTGTACTGCATTATTATTTTTTCCCTCATATCCCTGTCTTGCGATGAAAAATAGTGGTCTCGCATTCCCGCGAAAGTCGAAACTACGCAGTACTTGCGAAGAAATTGCAGAGCTGCATGTCATGAAATCCTACCGCGAATGATAAAATCGTGTGGAGCAAAAACTGACAGATGCAACAAATGTTTGTGAAAATGGCTCGCATAATAAGCCTAGTCGACGCGTGCGTGAAAAATCAGCACAAACTGTGCGGTTTTCTTCGTAATTCAGACAAACGATTTCTTCCTCTACTCCTTCGTTTCCTTGAGCATCACAGCCTTCCAACAATCCTACATAACCTACAAGATTATAGCAATGCTCGTCTACCAATGCGTGAAAATCAATTCACTTGACTGATCTTTTCTTCTCACTGCCATTCCAATCAATAAAAAGTCGATCGTGGGTTAATTGGCTTGATTAGATTCCGTTGATATCTGCATATGGATGCTCTCTCTCTCTCTCCCGAGGATTTCTGCAGGAAGGGCATCCGGGATCTTTCGGAAGAAATTTTAATTTGTGAAAGGATTCCTTTTGACTCAGTAGGTACTGTATTTCCAATTCACTGTAAATTACATATGTTAATCTGAAAAGAAGAATTTCGCATTTTTCCAGTGTATTTTTCAAACCTTATACCAAAAGATGGATGAGAGATGCATCGAAATCGTAATCAGTTTGAATAGCAATTTTTAAATGTTCCGTGCGCATAAAATGCAGCGGTTCGCTGAAAGTAAGTGGAAAATACCTTGCAATTCGACCCTAATCCATTGCCAAACTAGGGTCAAATTGCGAGACACTCCATGAAATTCCCAAACAAAAATGCAAAAAAAAGTGGGCAAAGCAGGCTGAATTGTGGGGCAAGGGTCAAATTGCAAGTAGCCTCCCTGACAATTTGACCATCAGTTTGTAGGATGGTCAAATTGCGCGAGGTCGAATTGCAAGTTACCACCAGTACTCTGGAAAAATTCGAAGAAAAGGGCAAATCTTTCATTTGAAAAGTGAAGCCAATAACCTGCACCCAGATGAATACCTGACTTAGAAACCAAGTTTTCGCAGGCAGATGGGTTTTTCCTTGATATTCCAGTACTCGATAAGTTCTGAATAAGGTTGACGTTCTTAAATGACAATCTCAATTTTCAGCGCTTTCAATTTCGGAACGGTTTTCCAGCAACCATTCCAATATGTTTTGTACAGAGGGGCTGAGATTCCTCAAAGATACCCCCCATGTTGTACACCAGTATTTGAATGCTTTTACAAACTATTTCGTGTGCAAACCAGTTTTACCAAAAAAAGGATACATTTTGAAGACAACTTTTAACGTCTGAAGACGCCTTGTTCTACTTAGAATGTTCTGGGTGTCATTGGTTGCTTCGCGTATGGCGGTTCATGAATTGGGTTGATCGTATTGGTCATCAATTCACAAGTAAATACTGCACGGTAAATAAAATAAGCATCGGCCGATTTCGTGAATTGCGGTGGAAATTATGTAATATTTATTTGCAAACCCTTCGCCTACAGTGCGCGAATTCATGTTTATATTCCATCGATGGAAATTTTTTCGACACCTGTACATGTACAGTATAATCGATTATCGACGCGACCTTTGGATTCCTCGAAAAATAAAAATTTGCGATGCGCAATATTTTGAATCCATTTGTTTAGGTCTCGTTAAAATTTTTTTGTTTTGTCGAACTCGCCAGGCACCAGGGTGGCCGAAATGACTCCTTAATTAAAGGGAACGTGAAAGATTATGGTACTTCCCGAAAATTCGTGGTTTGCACGGCAAAGTTTGCACCTGCAGTTCGCATATTTCCCAGGTGTTCATTCCGAAATCGTTTGTGTACCCATTTTTGCAAATCGAACCGGCTGCTTCAAATTATTCAAAAAACTAGGCAAGTACAGTACTGTAAAACGGTTTCAGAGATCAGTGTCCAAAACTTGTGCCTGGAACTGTGCACCTTCTTCGTTCAGTTTTTGTTCCAGCGTTCTGATAAAAAAAATGAGAAAGATTTTTTTTTCGAGACCAACGTCTTGTTTGGAAAAGGACTGTCAGACCAGCTCATGCTTATTAAACGATTAGGTAATAATAATTACGTTTTGTTGAGCTTTCTTTAAATTTTACCATATTTTTTTCCTTATCAGACCAATAATCAGGAATAATGACGGCACCCTAAATGAGGCCTTGTTAATTGAAATACTGCAGGAAATGATGTACGGTAGAATTCATTCGTCCTTGACTTCAGTTTTTATAGTTGTAAGAATTGAAAATTGAAACAAGACGGTCCTGCTGAGGTTGTCCAAACAGTATAGTGTATGAAATTGGCAATAATTGGAAGTGGTAAACTCCCCAATATAGTATAGTACCATCTGTCCAAATACCACTGCGTAAGTCCTAACCTGGGTTCATGCTATTTATTCTATTTAATGCGTTTTTGGGACCAGAAAAGGTAGCCATTTTACACATTTTCGTATACTTCACAATTTTTGTCTTGCTCAAGCGAAAAAATTTAGAAAATTCAAGCTTAGAACTCGCTGAACTTCCTGCTTTTCGCCTGGAAATTATTAGTGCATGAAACTAATTTTTTATGTGATGAGCGAATGTTTGGCAGTTCACATTTTTTTTCTTGAATTTTTCCTGTGAATATTTCGCAATACAGGGACTCCTTTGCACAGCGGGGTCTCAGCCAACAAACACAATTCAGTCCAGGTTAATTCTTGTCTTCTAGAATGTTTGGAACAAATTCAATTCTTCTTGAGAGAAATTACAATTTTTTTGCCTCAAGCATTTTTCTGAAAGCTGGATTCCTGTTTGTGAGCCGAGCAGAGACCTTGAACATTTTCTAGCTTAAGAAAAATATAGCAGGCGAAATTTGATCAAAGACCCCTCTGCAACCTCGCAACATTCCCAAACAAAGGGGTCACGTATTGGCGCATGCGAGACGAGGAAAACAGCTTTTGGCAAGTTCTGGATATATGTCCCCATCAAGGTCTCCCGATCGAGAATCCATTTTTAACTGACAAGTGCTGAATCGTTACACGTGGCACCTGCGCTGCATTTCATTTACAATAAGGTGCATGCAGTACTCAAGTATCTCCTAGTTTTTTTGTTTTTGTTTATTTTTCTTCGGGGAAACCTGAGCGTCGCCCGCCCAATGCTTGGATTCGACAGGCCGGAGATTGTGCGCTACCCGCATTCTGAATTCCCCGCGCGCGGAAGAACCCGGGCCCGGTAATGAGCCCAGGGCCCCGGGACGAGGTCGTAAAGAAGCGCGATGAAACGACGTAGATATACAGACTGCGAGAGAGCTGGGAACCGAGGAACCCGGTGTGGGGGGGGGGGGCAGGGATGGGGAAAAGGGGGTAGGAAGAAGAAGGAGAGTTTGGTTGACGTGGAATACCAATTACTGTACTACTGCGGAAAGGAAGGAGAATGAATAATAGGGGGTTGGAAGAAAGCGGTGCGACGCCGTTGGTTTCGTTGCGAACGCTGACGGACGCGATGACGTTGACGGCATCACTGCGTTTTTATTTTTTTTAATTTTTTTTAACTTGGGCAAATTGTGAAATCCGGGATACGTTTCACAGCTTGCACTTGCTTCACGTGGTCTGTCAATCGAGATTGATGAATGGATACTCCTTTGATTTCATTGGCTGAACGCTGGCTTATAAGTCGAGTCCGATATTCCAACACAGAAATGCAAATACAGAAACATTTGTCCATTTTCCTCAAGTGAAAGCATGATGTTGTACCAGTTTTTCCTTGAAATGAGACAGGTACAGTTGAACCTCTCCAAGTCAAATGTTTAGGGACCAGGAAAAATTTAACTTAAGGAGGTTTCGATCTTCGGAGGTTTTGAGTTGGGGAAACAATTATTTTTGCTGCAAGGATAAATAAAAAAATTGCAGGAAACTGTAAATGAGCATATTCAGGCGCTAAACTTGTTTTTTAATGAGTTTAGAGGGTTGCTGAACTTGGATGCAGGGGTTCATCTGCTTAATTAATCTTTCACTTCTTTTCAAGATGCATAGAATCATTTTTTTTCATTGATTTCATCTTTTATATTTCAAAGAAACAGTAACCAAATGGTCTCAAAAAATTTGAATCACATAGGTTTTAGAGAAAAAGACTTTGAGTTGGAGAGGTTTTCAATGCATTGTTTCCAAGGGTATTCAGATGGGGACTTGAAAAAATTCGAGTTAGGGAGGTATTTGACTTAGGGAGGATAGACTTACTTCACTTACAGAGGTTCAACTTAAAATTACTGTAATCAGGTGTGTGACAACTAATGTGAGGTGCCCACCATTTTTTCTTAAATTTGTGCAAGACATGGGTACGTCAGACAGAATTCAGATGGACAGACCTAGAAATTTGATGATCTATAGTTAGAATGTGCGTGTATTTTTGCTTAAACTGTCAACTCGTATCCGTGGCAAAGGAATTCATGTTACAGTCTGTGAAAGAGGTGCGAAGCATCCTCTACCATAGGCAACATCACACCTCTGGTAATACAGTACTGTACATCAAAGGCATATTTCTTGGTAGGACTGAATTGTACAGTACTAGGAATTGCAGTAGGTCCGAAAAAAGTGCTGAGTTTCAATGAATACATGAAGATAATCTCTGTGTCAGTTTCTAAGTTTTTGTATAGACACACATCATGCTTAGATTTGCTTCTCTTGAATGCTTCCATTTATAAACACAGCAAACAATTGACAAAGAGAAACCTTAAAATGAAACAGCAGCACCTTTCCAATTGTGGAAATCATGATTTAAATGAGAAATCGAGCCTTAAAAAGCCAAAAACGGATATGGAAGAAGACGTGAGACTATAAGAACAAAAGGAAGAAAATTCTACGCACAGAAACGAAGAATATCAACGAATGAATGACAGAAATGCGCATTGCATTTCAAGATAATAATACATAACCGAAAGATATACAAAAGACCGGGACTGAAAAATATAAACCAAGACAGGAAGAATAATCAAGCGAACTCCCCAGATACGATATGTCCAATGTAATCAACCGTCAGAAATTCCGAGCGAGACCGAAACATGTACATTAAATATTCAAAATAAATATTTATAAATATATTATATTCAATAAATATTCACAAATGCGAAACATGTATTCCCATTAGAAATGCGACGATTGAAGAAAAACTGAAAAAAGTTATCATCTGGGATTTTAAACCGATAATTACACTTGGAAAGAAAAACAGGAAATTAACTAATGTACGTGGTTTGAACGAGCGTAAAACATGCAGCTTCCCCTCGATCGTCAGCGTCACAATTCCGCACTGCAGACCTGAAATGTGCGAAATTATTCAAAAAGTGAAACTTTTAACGATATTTATCATTATTGACTCGTTTCAAAAACACAATTTTCTATAAACGAACCATGAAAGCACTGCAATCAAAATTCAAGGACCACAGGTTGACATCAAAACAATGGCGATGGTGAACAATTTTATCCCTGGAAACAAATTCGATCCTCGAAGAAAATCGTTCAATAAAGTAACTCAAGTTAAACTTGCATTTTGAGTTCATGGAATGTTGACTCGAAAAATCGGACTTTATCGATGGGAAAAAAACTGCGAACTGTAAAAACATCTTCGGGGAAAGTTAATTCTAAAAGATCCAGCTATTCAAAAACAGATCAGACGTAGTTCTTATTCAGTAATTTCAAGCGTGAAGGACTGTAGACGCAAGAGGGGGTCGTTCACATTTTGTCTAATTGCCAACTAATTTGCCTCATACTTTACTTTTAAAATGCTTGGCCAAAATTGTGGGTTGATTTGAGGAGGAATATCACCATGATATACAATACCGCATCTAAAACAGTACAGTACAGTATTCAGATCAAGAATCTTCGGTTGAACTTCTCTTGACGGCTAACTTGAAATAACTTGGCTCGCGTTCATTTCCAAGCCGAGGTCATCACTCGTAAATTGTCTTCTCCGCTTTCTCACAAAAGAAAACCTCTCTTCTCTATTCCGTACCTTTCGGGACAGAAGTTAAATGAGACAAGCGTCAAAGAGATTCGCGTCATGTCGGGGGAATATCGTCCAACAAAAGCTCGGTGCTCCGGAAAAAACAACAGGAAACCGTGGAACAAAAGAAAAAGGCCAGGGAAAGTCCATTATTCTCCGCCACCAACGTCGCCTTTATTACTTCATTAGGTCCCTGGGTCTCTGTCGCGGTCACACCGGGGGTACTTTTCGTGCAACTCGAAGCCAGTTAATTAGCCGAGGTCGGGAATGATGATGATGTCTGCCCCGAACGGACCTAATCCAGAACCGTAGAAATGAACCCACGCTTCCCAAAGAATTATTAATACAGTATTAAAAACGATTTTTTTTTTCAAGTTTCGCGACAGAAAACCGTGAACGATTTCAATGCGTGAAGCTCTTTTAAATATAGGCTCGACATATGAAGAAGAAGAAGGTCCAAATGTTTACCAATTGAGCCTCGTCAGCCTGTGACCAAATATATTGTATAGACGGCAAAAAATTACAGTACTGATGGATACTGCATAATTCGGAAAGAAAAATTTTGCCGCTTGAACTACTGAGCAGTGATCTACAGTGTAGTGTAATATGATTTGCCTGGAAAATTTTAGCCGTATGCTGATCACACCAACTTAGAAATAAACGAGTTTTATACATGCAATAATGATGCGATTACTGATTTTATCTTTATTCAGGGAATCCTTGTACGGCTTATCCGAAACTTTCCGAATTTTAGAGAGGACCAATGATATAAATCCCGAAAGAATTACATTTGTATTTTATTATAATGTAGCTCGTAAAACCAATGGAAAATAAAGTCAGAAATAATCCCCAATAACAACCAGCTGTGGAATCGTATCGAGTTTTCCAAAAAATAATTTTGGGACGCGCAATAATGAACAGTTTTAAATGAAATGAGGATACATTGCCTTGTTAATTACGAGTTCAATCATACTCATCAAGTTTCCTTAATTCTTCACAGTTGGGAAGAATCTAGCCAGAAACAGGATCAAATAATAAATCAATAAATCGTAGTGTTCATTTAAATGTACTGTATATGGCCTGCCGATGCGAACTTTTCGTCTTGTTCAACATACATTATTGTTTTCCTCTCTCGTCCGTAGGGAAGAGAAAGAATTTAAAACGCAAGTTTTGAAAGTTTACTGCGAACCACAACTCAGTATAGTACTTCAATGAATAATGTACTGGATATTTCATCGGCATGGATTGAAGATTGATGCGTATTCCACGCGGGGAGTGCTTGAAAGTCAATGATGTTCCAACAATAAAATAGCTGATCGAAAAGCAGACTGTGTTGCAAATACTGCCCAGGAGTCCCGAAAAACAGCCCTCAAAGAAAAAAAAAAGAAAATTAAAACGAAAATATTGCGTCGTGGTGCAATAAAACAGAGGATTTTATGCACGAAGAATTTTTAAGTTTTGGCAGGGTAAATCTTTTTTAATTTTTTTTTTTTTTGGTTTTGGAAGTTTCTAAAGTCAAAGCAGAACATTCCTCGAGCATTAACTGCTCCATAAAACAGAAAAACAGCATTTTAATATCGCTTCTAAAATGAAAGCATATTTTTTTCTATGAAATGAATTATGAAAGTTCGAAAGAGCGCAGAAAGTCATCTTTTCTTTATGCGACTTATATATATATTTTGGAATCAACGACCAGTATGGCACAATCGTATGAAAATTCAAATGCTTTACGATTTTAGAAACTGTAACTAAACGAATTCCGATTTTTTTCTTCGCACTATTTTGTACATTTCTGGCATTGATGGAAGTAAATTGGATGAATATCTTTGAAACGGTATTAGTCCCAGTCCAGATTATGTTTGCTTTTATTAGCTAAATGACTCCGAACGTTGATTTACTAAGAATGAGTGAACTGGTTGATAAGCGTAAATTTAGAATGAAGTACTGTACAAGTATACATATGCCGTATGTATTCTTAGCTTAGTTATTGACTAAGTTCTGGGGCATGGTAAGGTATATCCTGCAATGAAGGAGTGCTGTTCATGTGGGTGTAGTGTGCTCTACTTCATCACTCCCATGTTTTTTAAGTCTCCTGATTTTATTATACATGCTCTTTATTGCTGTAAAATAGATTTCTTTAAGGAGGTGAGTGAATTTGAAATAAATAAAATCTTGTTACAGCAAACTTTTTGGGACTTCAGAAAAGTTTGTGATGAAAAATAATTGGTTTTAACAAGATTTTGAAAATTATTGACTGAATGAAAGATATTCTTCAAATTAGACCTGCATTTTCAATATCTTTCTTTTGTGACCTTTCCAGATGTTTTTTGGCGTTTGAAAAACTGTGATCTTCAACAAAATATTTAATTGATGATAAAAACATTGACTCTGAATAACAGGTAAACGCTTGCACTTTGCTTGATTCTTACATTTTTCTAACCAATTCATGAAAATATTTGTGGATGTTCCAAAATAGCTCACAATTTTTACATTGCTAGGGTTTCTCAGGCATACACACCCCTTTAAACATGAGTTTTGCTGGGTTCATTTTTTCATCTAACTGCCACCCCTTCCCCCCCCCTCCCACAATCATTCCTAGCCTAGGAAAAATTTTTGAAAGAGAGGATGTTCCTTTGAATTTTGTAGAATTTACTGTATGTCCTTGATTCCACCTTATGTTCCAAGAACCAGTTGTGGTCACATTTTGAATTGAAAATGTGAGACTATGCCTGCCTTCATTAGGTATTTTTCATTAAGAAATCATGACATGCTCCTCAAAAAAGTTTGGTTTACTGGAATTGGCAAGTTTGTTGTAATGAGATTTCTATAAAATTTTCCCTATGGAATTTCTGCTGGGACTTGGAAAAGAGTTCATTACACTAAAAAAGATGTTATAATGGTATTTGTTGTAATGCGTTTTTACTGTAATTAGATACATTTCCACCATTATTTAGAGTACAACTCCAATCATCCAGGGCAAATGGCCTAAGTGCCTTTGACTGGATGTGCAAGATTTCAATTTGCGTAATTAAAAAAAAACATTCAGCCCTAAAATTATATTAATACAATAGTAGAGTATCCCATTATCCGTGAGATACTCAATCATCCAGGCAAGTGCACCCGACCAGTAGCCCGTATAATCACGCCTCTATGAAGGGAACTTCTGAAACCGTGATGGAATAATGACTGCTCAAGGCAAGAGGAAGCTGCTTCTGTGAAAACCCGGGGACACCCGGGATCACAACGTGATGCACAGAAGCAAGGGCCTATTAACAAAAGTACAAGCAGCGAGAACAATGGGCGAAGAGCAAGAGAGAGGATGAATAAGTGAGAAGGGAATCAATAGGAGAGGAACTCAGTGACACAGAGGGGACGACAGCGACGACGACTGCATGCTGTACGCACGCACCTTCAATACGCGCTGGCACGGAGCTGTCGAGACGGAAGTCTGACGCGTCGTCGTCGCTGTCCTCAAAAAAATAAAATAAAATAAAAGTTGAAGAGAAATAGATAAGGAGAACTCAATCCCGTTGATGTCGACGTATAGCAGTGCCATGTGCCATGGGAAGATTTCCTGTCTAGCTGCATGGATGCCTCAGTTAACAGACTTGATTCATTTCCATTGGACATCTGTTTTCGGAAAAATAAAAGTCTCGTGGAGGTACTGTACCTTAATTAATTGAGTACCACATGCTGCACAGTGGTTCAACTGATTAAGATCAAAACCTGTGGCGCTTCTCGTAGGCAGGATCAGAGTTGTTGAAAAAATTGTCACATTTTGGCTTGTGTCTTTTTTACACAGGTGTTGACTGTTGACCTCCCGCAATTCAACCATCCCGAAATTTGACAGTCAAATTTACAGGGAGGTTGACTCACAATTCTACCCTTGCCCCACAATTTGACCTGCTTTGGCCATTTTTTTGCGTTTTTGCATTGATATTTTTTAATTTCACAAAGTGTCAAACAATTTGACCACATTGCAATTCAACCGAAGTTTGGCAATGGATCAGGGTCAAATTGCAAGGTACCACCTGTATTAATCAATATCAAATTACAAACAAAAATATCCAAGAAAATAGGACAGTTGAATAATGTACATTTGAATTTAGGCTCAAATAATGTATTATTTAGAGCTAAGACTATTCAAGCTTTTGTTGGTTTAACCTGTCATCAGAGAGATGTTTTCTACTTTTCAACTTATTTTCCTCTTGTGAATTGCAGTGCTATGTTGATGCTAAGTGCAAAAATGTTGTACGAATTATTCCTTTGCAGTTAGAATTGAAAGTATAAGTTCTTTCTCCAGGATGGGCCATGATGGATTTCTCATGGGGGGTCTCGTCACTTGGGAATAACGCATCATCAGCAGGGCTCGGACTTCGTTTGATATTCAATGCGATACTTTTTTTTCAACATTTAGCCAGAAAAAGATACTGCACTAAAGTTGCTCATGTAGAAAATGCACGCTTAGAAAAATCCAGTTAGAATAAGGTGGATGCGATTCATAGAAGACTTACGTTTCAACGAAGTTCACAAAAACGTCTTCGGATTCTCGGTGAAAATTAGGTTGAGCATAGTTTTTTCAGAGAAATCTTGTGGTTATTGAATTTCTTTTCGAAGCAATTTATGTGAAGGTGATAAAATCCCGAGACATTTCCAGAAATTTGGACGAACTTCTGGAGTTTCAAGTATCCATAAGTCGAATTGTCTGTATGTTGGAGCCACAGCACAGCATTCCGTTTGCATGAAAATGAATTCCAAATCCCTAAAAATGGTTCTCTGAATATAATTTCAACATTTGTTGAGTACTGTTACTTTCGAAAACCTTGATGCAACAAACCCATGGGCACCTGTAAAAAGCTTTGCATAAAAAGATTTTATACAAAAGCATCTCAGATACCACGTATGGTCCTTAAAAAAGGAATTTGTTGTAAAACAATATTTGCTATAATACATTTGTTCTAACAAGATTTTAGTCGACATGCGCTTCATGCAAAATCATTGAAGACCAGTGACGCATTTATTACTGAAACGTTGAACATGTATTCGGTATGAACAAAGCATCGCAACTTTTCCTTTATAAAAAAGCCCAGGTAAGCTAAATATCTCACTGTAACTTTCAATATATTTGTCAACCACTTTCAATGATATTGACCACTTTCAATATCATCCAAAAAAATAAGGGTACTCAATCTCAGAAGCGCACACAAAAAAATGGTGGTAGCTCTCACTCTATTCTCTCTCTACTCTTTCTCTCTCTACTCTTAATACTCTCTCAACTCTTAATACTCTCTCTCATCTTTCTCTCTCTCTCTCTCTCTCCTCTCTACTCTTTCTCGCTCTCCTCACTACTCTCTCTCTCTACTCTTAATACTCTCTCTATTCTTTCTCTCTCTCTCTACTCTTTCTCTTTCTCTCTCTCTCTACTCTTCCTACTCCCTCTCTCTCTACTCTCTCTCTCTACTCTTACTACTCTCTCTCTCTCTCTCTCTCCTCTCTGTACTCTCTCTCACTCTCTGTACTCTCTCTATTCTCTCTATCTCTCTCTCTCTCTCTACTCTGGATCACTCTTTATTTATATTCTCTTCTAGCCTCACCTGTCTTTCGTACTGTCCCTTTTTTTGCGTGTCTCTCCTTGTGCGGAATTTTTTCTCGACACCAGCGGCAGTGTCGATTTCCCTGAGAAGGGACAAATAGCTCGAGTTTACCAAAATTACAGCCATAATGGCCTGAAGAACCCGCTTCTGGGACGAGATATTCTCAGCATATTGCTGTGACTCCCTTCTTAATCGATCTAACTCCACCTTGAGTCCGTCCCTCCCAATTTTTGCATTAGCCTCAGCTTCTAAAAAAGGTAGGAAATCCCCTATCCTCTTTAATCCATCTTCAGTCAGAGATTGCAATTTCTCCGCTATTCCTTGAGCCGACCTTGGTAACTTCACCATTATTTCCAACTCGGCCAGAGCTGGTCCCAACGGGTCATTTCCCAGAATCTTGAGGTCCTCATGTTGACCATCTAAAAAATTATATATATATATATACTGACAAAGATAGGGGAACTCTCTCTATATAAAAACAAACACCGATGATTCTTAATAATTAATTTTTACCTTCTTTCTCCTTCATCTCCTCTTCTTCCTCATCCTCTGACTCTTGCAGGAGGATAGGTAATTGTGAGCCCTCCCCCTGATCCTCCGGGACCTCACTATACGATTCATTTGTCTCAACCCCTTCCCCAAAAGGCTCTTCAATTTTTTCCGAATCCGACATCACCAAATAAGCTTACTTTAGACTTTCTTCTCTTGAAAAGACGAGTTCAACAACCCCTTTTTCTTTTAAGGATCCTTTTCTGACACTAAAAGGGGAAAACCAATACAAATAAAGATACCCTTGCTAAAAAATTGACAAAAACCATTCCTGGTAAAAAACTTCTCAGTCAAACTCCCCCGATGCTTATACTCAATCATCAAAGAAAAGAGGAGAAATAAAAACACCTCCTCCTCTAAGATGATCTGATCATGAGAACATCGGCACTGACTCGTCTAAAACACACTTTTTTGACGAACCACTTGGGCGCCACCACACTCGTAAAAAAAAAAACACTTCTTTGGCCAGCTATGGCACACGACCTGATCAGGTCTTCAAGGTATAGAAGAAATCAAAAATACGACCTGAGAACCAGGTCATCGAAGTTAAGTGAACTATACTCGACCTGCACGAATCAGGTCTTCGAAGCAAACTAAAAAATAATAGGAATTCTGGGATTAGCTACCCCAAAATTCTTACCTTAAAGTCAAAAAACAAGGGTTTCTTTTTCGAAAAAACTGAAGGTATACTCCAGGATCAAGCCCTCCAGCAAGAATCTCAAAGTCAGAAGCCTGATGGACAAAAATTCCACATCCGACTCCCGACCAAGATCCTCACCGGACTTCGACCCAGGAACAACTCCGAATTTTCGAAAAAATTCACGCCCTTTTTATTTGCGTCGTCCTGAGCAACCCCTTCCGGAAAAGGGGTTACTCAAGGACAAGGGGGGGATTTTGTGCGGAATTTTTTCTCGACACCAGCGGCAGTGTCGATTTCCCTGAGAAGGGACAAATAGCTCGAGTTTACCAAAATTGGCGCGTCTCGGGACGCGCCCGGGGCTGTAAATTAATCCCCTTGGCGGGGAAACAGGCGGGATCAATTAACTCGCCGAAGTCGGCGCACCAACAATATCTTAACCCCCGGAACCGGGACAAAACAGTCGTCAAAAACGACGTCTCCACTTTATCAGCAGGGGGACATCGAACCCCCCCCTTTTTCTCTTCTTTCTTTTCCGCGAAAACAGGGGTCATCTAACCCCTCCAAAACTCACAGAAAAACTCGACCATCTGCTGGCGACGCGCTCCCAAAAAATATCGTATCCTCTTCCCTAAAACGATTTATCTTCACAAGACCAAACCTTTTCTTAACTGTCAAGAAGCACTAAAAGTACCAGCAAAAATTAAATTACTTCTACAAGCATGTTCTTTTCTCGTTTATATTTTTACAAGCCTTCGAAACACCCGGTCTTCGGGAACAACAAATTCAGCCTTGTAAAAGCTCAGCAAAAACCGTAAAACCACCCTGTCTCCTGAAAAAATATTACGAGTCCAACTACAAAATAGTGAAAAACACCAGCACCTGGTATTTTTCGTTACCCAACATCTGGGATTCCTTGACAACATTATCCAACCCTCCCTGTCGAATTTTCAGCATAAAAACCCCTGATTTTTGGGGTGACGACACAGTCCGAATTTTGCCGTCGAAGCGTTTCGTTGCGTCGTGAATCTCGTACTTTGCCAGAAATTTTAACCTGCGAAAAACCTGTTGTGTATATTTGCGGTCCGAAAAACCATTGTGAATAATTTCTGTACAAGTCCGAATTTTGCCGTCGAAGCGTTTCGTTGCGTCGTGAATCTCGTACTTTGCCAGAAATTTTAACCTGCGAAAAACCTGTTGTGCATATTTGCGGTCCGAAAAACTGTTGTGAATATTTCTGTACTTTTGTGTTTTGCTTGCTGATTTATCTAACAAAGGCTTGCGCTTTTTTGGGAGAGAATCCCTGGTCGGTTCGCGCACCGGCCAATTGCCGTGTCACATTTTATTCATTCTACTTTTCAGCACTTCTCTGACCACACTTTCAAGTAACATCAAATATTGTCATAAAATTCTGAATCTTTTTTGCTGATCCTATAATTAATTTCAAAACAAGGTGTACGGCTTGAAATATTTCTTCTTGTAAAACCGTACAAAAAACTGGTAGCAGAGCGTGGTTCTGCCCTAAAAAAAAAAATCTCTCTTTTTGCTTCCACTGCGCCTCAAAAAAGAAGAAAAACCTTCTAAATAAACTTGTGATTTTCTAGCTCCGATCGGACTTTTCTCCTCTCCTCAAAATAAAAATTTGTAGCATCTTTTAAAAAAAAAAATCTCTTTGTTTCCACTGCGCATACTTTGAAAAATCTTAAACTTATCACTTGTGTTACTCTGTGGATCCTTCTTGTATTTAAAAAATCATCTTGATTCCTGTGACTAATTCTTCCACACTTTTGTGCTATTTTCTGACTTCCTTTGTGTATTTCCGAATTGAAAAACTCTAAAAAACTTTTCTGTCTCCAGTATTAATTCTCTCATAGTGCATTTCTGAGCCTTTTCAACTTCTACCGAATCTTTTAAATTAGTGTGTGTCCTTTGTATTTCTTAAAAGAAAATGATGAGGACCAAAAGTCCGGCAACCCGAAGACCGGGAATCCAAATACTGAATACTGACACTCCTGAGGTATATCAACTGGTGTATGGGGCTCTCGAATCCCACACTCAGTCATTAAATCTCTTAGAAAATCTATTTAAAAAAGTTAGGTCAATTCAAGAATCCCTCTGTTTAACCGAGTATCTAACCCTGAAACAGGGGGGATCCATATCCACTAAGCCAGACCTTTACTGGTGTAAAAAATTTAATGTTATCCTATCCCTTAACAGCAACCCGAAGACCGGGAATCCAAATTCTGGATACTGACACTCCTGAAGTATATCAACTGGTGTATGGGGCTCTCGAATCCCACACTCAGTCATTAAATCTCTTAGAAAATCTATTTACAAAAGTTAGGTCAATTCAAGAATCCCTCTGTTTAACCGAGTATCTAACCCTGAAACAGGGGGGATCCATACCCACTAAGTCAGACCTTTACTGGTGTAAAAAATTTAATGTTATCTTATCCCTTAACTTTCACCCAAGACCAAACTCTTGTAACATTCCAAAAGAAGATGTCGTCAAGAGAACACGTATTTACCTACCCTCCCCAAACCTGGGAAAACCCTTGGGCCCTGTGTGGTCACTTCTCAATGTATGTCATCAAAACATGGGACATCCATCCCCTTACTCCTCTCTTAATTTTATACAACAAACCTTTCGAGTAAAAAGGGCTCGAACATTGGCCAAGAATATTGTGAAAAACTGTGAAAAGTGTAAACAGCTTTATCCTACAAAATCCCTGATCTACCCCCATATCATCTGCCAAAGGAGGTAACTTCCCTGGACTTAGAGATATCTTTCTGTCAAATAAATGACTCATCTAACGGGGGGAAATTCACCTCGTCCTTACTTATAGTCCCTCCCACGTCTTGTCCAGTTGAAACTTTTTACAATCTCTTACAATAAAAACCCCAGAAATGGGCAAACCAAAAAACAGGAGGTTGCTGTTCAAAAAAGACCCAGAGATGGGTGCAAAGGGAAGATCTCATGTAAACCATAGAAACGGAAGTGCTGTAACTGGTAAAATAAATCAAGAAATCAGTTCTTACAAAATTCCCAAAACCAATTTATTAACATATCCAAGTTTCAATGTTTTCCCCCCACCATCAATACATACAAAATCATATAAAATATGATATACAAAAAACTTGTTTACACATATAGAACAAAAGGGGGGGGGCCCCTTAAAATCTAACCAGATTTTTAAAGTGAACAAAATCTAGTCCACCTTCCCCCACAACCCAGAAGAAATCCCCTGCTTTTGATATGATGAATTTCTTCGAGCGAGATCCCTTGACTCTGACTGTTGATCCAATCACCATTCTCGACGAATTGAGATGCTTGGGATCCGAAACCAGAAACTCCACTGAAAAAACTTCCAGGAACATTTTGGCGCTTAAAACGTCATCCATCCTGGAATAAATTAGACAAAAACTCTTTGTTAAAACCCTGAAAAGGGGGTCATGTTTTTCCTCCAAACTTACTGTTTGAAGGGGTCGCCTCCTGCACCAAAAACTGCAGGATTAATATGAAAAGGCCCATTCCCCTCACAGTTCCTAGGTCCGTTGTCCGTGCAATGGAAATGAGGAAGAGCCGGGGGGATCCCAGGACTCGCCTTACCATCTCCCAACCATTGGGGACATCTTCCAGCGCACGCATAGGCCCCCCAAGTCTTCTCCTGGCATTGCGTCCACTCTAATCCAAAACAAATTGCCGCAGCATGTAGCTGGGCGAAAAACAGGTAGGCTCTTGAATGGATATGTCCAAATGACAAATTTGTCCGCTCCGTTCGGTCATAAGCAGCTAGGTGACGCACTGGTGTCGGCACAGCCCACCACCCCTTTCCATCAGGGGATCCCTGTTTTTTCCCGATCTTGGTGCGTAATCCAGTATAGAGGGCCATCTGGAATGCATGGCCAGCTGAGTCCCGACTCCTTTGATCATAGATTGGAGTCCCATTATGCCGCAGGGGGATCAGGGGAACTCCTTGTACGTCTAGATCCATCGGCTCTGTCAGGTATGTAGTACATCCAGGACCCAGTGCTGGGGGAGCAGAGGCCCCCAAAGCCATAACTGGCGCATCGAATACCTTTGCCAATTCATCATAATATCCATATAAACCCTGCAGGAAATGACCAAAATTCGGGTATCGTTTCATCCCAGGGTCCGTTAGGTTCTTTAGATCATTCGTCCCAACCCGGACAAAAATGTGCGTAAACTTGAAATTGGGATCCAAATTTAAATCTCTATAAACTCGCAATTTTATGGCAGAAGGGCTAACCACCTGCCCAGGTCCGTTAGGTTCTTTAGATCATTCGTCCCAACCCGGACAAAAATGTGCGTAAACTTGAAATTGGGATCCAAATTTAAATCTCTATAAACTCGCAATTTTATGGCAGAGGGGCTAACCACCTGCCCCGATCCTACCAAAGCACTCCAACCACTTAGAGAATACTGAAAAGAAAGGAAAACCACATTCATCAATTTTATATTCTGTCCCCCGTTTTATTATTCTCTCTCTCTTTTCATTGCAGTCCATTTACCTGGTAAACCTCTATGCCTCGACCCTCCAAAAGGTGCCCAAAATCAAAAACTGGTCTCGTCGAGGCCTTTTCAGGACGGATATTGTCGCAGAAAGTCCGTCTCCCAGGCGCCAACCTCCAGGGGACGGTCAGTGATGTCCCCAGAATCAAGATGAACGGTCCCTTTCCCTCATTTATCAGTTTTGGGTCCGGATGCTTGTTTGCTGGGGTCCCATAATCCATGTCCTGCACAACACACCCAGGTACTGGGAGCACAAATAATGGAAATTTCTCCAATTTATGAGGATCAATGGCCATTCGTTTGAAAACATTCCGTTTATAAACCAACTCATCCGCTGGTTCAAATGTGCTTGGCTTGAAAGGGTGATACATATTCCCTGAAAAGGGGGGAAAAAGAAATAATAACCCTTCTTAATTTCCTCTCTTACTAAATTAATCATAAAAAACCAAGAACTCACAAGGCTGTAGAATCTCCGAAAGATCCTCCTCTACGTCAACCTTAAAATCCTTTGAACTTGACACCCCAGGCAGAGATGTAGGCCTGCTCACAGTTCCCTGAGGAAGGGAGAACCTCTTCTTGTCTACCTGAATGGTAGCTACCTGACGTTCCACCGCCATACGGTCTTTTTTCTCCTGATCCCCTGTTAAATCTACCTCCTCAATATTAGTGGATGTTCTCGGACGCTTCATGACTGTCGCCTCCGGACCCTTCAACATTGACAGTAGATCACCAATTGCCCTTTTATTATTAGCCCTTTCCTTTGTAGCCTCAACTGCTTCCCGCATCCAACATTCTTTAATAGCTTGCGGACTTCCAAAATGAATTTTTGTAGAACCTGTTGTCCATGTCTGGAGATCACCTGCAGGGAACACTAAAAAACCCAAACATAAAATTAATTAACTACCCCAATCTCTGGGTTCCTGTATCTTATTTACCTCTAGCAACTGCTGTCACCGCTATTCCCTCAGCCAGATACAGTTCATTGATTCCACTAAGAGCCCCTTGGAACACGCTGGCATGTCT
>CAJPEX010000281.1:0-126802 GCA_905338405.1 Notodromas monacha
TATTTCCCCACTAGCGCTGACCTTTTCTTTTCTCTTCACAGGTTAATACAAGTGCACAAGAATTATACACTTTCAAATTCTCGCAGAAATTAGAATTTGATGGTTCCCAGGACTGGGCTCAAAAAATACTTTGGCATACACAATACACACACACACAATAAACAGTTCCCAAAAATTTTGACAGAATTCGGTCTAATAAATTAATTAGCGTAAGTTCTCTTAGGTTCACAATTGAAGAGTTTTTTAGTAACAAAGGAGTTCCAGTAGTTGGAAAAAACAATATTCACAACGAAATTTTCACAAGTACGGACAATGAAAGAAGGCTAGTACGCTTTTTTAGAGCGCTTCAGACTAAGAATAAGTTTTAGAGGTTTTAAAGTAAAGATTGCACAACACTTCAGTCAATTTTTCAGAAAGTTTCGAAGGTTCCAATTTTTGTAACGATTCACACAATTCCCAATTTTTAGTCAAGTCCGCAAAGGTTGCCGAATTTTGGACGAGTCCGCAAATTATGAATTTCAACGTTTGCGAAAATTATCCTCAGCTCCTTCAAAGATCAACTGATGATGTTGCGCAAAATTCGGGGGTTTTTATGCAATTTTCTCCCCCGTTTTGGCGCAAATTTTTGGTTCAAAAAACACCCAGGTGCTGGGATTTTCAAAGTCAACGAACCTGCCAGATGTTGGCAGCTGTCAACGACTTTTAGTGCTGGTTTTCCAAATTTCTCGAACATGTTTTTTCCCGGTGCCGGGTGTTGTTTTATTAGTTTGACAAGGGGGTTTTAGTGCTGTTTTGTAATTCTTGTACATGGGTTTTCTCCGGGTAACCGGGTGTTTCAGTTTATTATCTCGTAGCAATTTTGGCAGAAAAATACTGTTCCCAGGAGTGAGTTTTTCAGAGGGAGTCGAAGCAATTTTGGACAGTTTTTCAGTTGAGAGATAAATTGGTTTTTGGAAAGAAGATCTGTTTCTGCTTGTTTTTTGCCAGCAGCTGGCAATAATTTTCGTTTGTCCCTGAGTTTCGAATTTTAGTAGAAGGAGACATCTCCCTATTTTACGAGTGCGCAGATTTTACAAGCTGCTCGAATTGCCTCGGTTCCGGGGACTATTTTTTCTTTCTGTTCTGTTCCCTTTCAGGATTTTTGGGTTTCCTGTTGCCCCGGTTTTTTGGGGCGCCAATTTTTCTTGCTCTCGTCTTTTTCGGCACATCCCGAGATGTGCCAATTAAATTTCAAGTCAACGGACCCCTCCTTTTCTCGCGGCAGCGCCCTTTGCCACCAAACAAATTTCGCACAGATTGAAAACTAAAAGAAATAATTCCTCAACAAATCGGTGTCGAACCAGTCATGCTTAAATCAGGGTACTCGTTGTCTTTTCCGTAGTAAGTTCCGCAGGTAATAACGTCGTCACAAAGAGTTAGGCATTAGACGTACTTTAGAAGAAGACGTATTATTTAAGTTGTTTTAATCATTATTGAGTCTGTTACCTGTGTTTGGAATTTCCAAAAGACAATGGCAGTTGAACTTATCTGATGAAAAAATAAAAGTTGGCTTTTCTCCAGATAACACTTCAGACAGATTTTCACAAACAAACATAAATTACATCAATTTTTATTTTGAGAAACCTTTATTCAAGCCTGCCTTTCCAAGTTTTGTAATATGCTCCAGTGTAGCTGCTTTGTTGGGGACCCACCACCATCAGTGTGACGATGAGTGCCTCAATAATCAAGGCTAGAGTCAATTGGCTAGAAAAATCACCCAAGGACAAACTCAGAAAATGGTTGACTTCATAGCACCAGAAAACCCAGGGAAATTTTGAGAACCTGCTTCCAAGGCTTTCTGTCCCCAGAGTTGTCTTCAACTCACATTTTCCTGGCCAATCCCAGGCCTCTAAAAATTTTCTCATCTCCTGCAAGAGTGCTGGATCAAGGCTAGTAACAATAATTAATAAAAAAAACATTTTACTCCCAATTTCGTCATCAGTCTGAGCCTAGCTGTTGCGCAGTGAACAGTCTGTTTACTAATTTGAGATTGCTGAGAGGCTTTTGTTGTTGATTAATATCTTTTGTGACTTGTTCAGCTCTTTGCCTTTGTTGGGACAATCATCTGAAATTCAGTTAAAAGTTGAATTAAGGATTCTGCCAAGAATCCCCAGCCTGGTCCCACCCTGATTCTGTGTTTCTATTTCTAATTTTCTTGATCCACAGCCAGTATTTTTCATCCTTATGTTGTGGTGACTGTTGTCCCCTATATTCTTCACTGGTTCTCAGCTTATTTTTGCCATAAGAGCACAAACTTTTTAAATATTTGCCGTAAAGTATTTCAATGAATGAATAAACAGAACACTTTATTTGCCACTTTTCAGCATTCACAATGTTCAATCAAGATTTCCACAACCAAACCCCCTTCCCACCCAGCCCAAATCCACTCAACAACAATTAATCACTTCAGAGCAGGAAACAGAGCACAAATTGATAAGAATAATAAAATAAAATACAATCCTTGAAATACAACTGGACATCTGACATGTCTGAAGTGCTATTTGGAGAAGAGCCAAGTTGTATTTTTTAATCAGATACGTTCAACTGCCATTGTCTTTTGGAAATTCCAAACACAGGTAACAGACTCATATTACTAATNAGCTTGTTTCTGTATGAGGTTTAGTTGAATGAACAAATTAGAGAGAATCTATGATGAGAAATCATATAAGGCCAACAGTTTATCTCGATCCTTTAAGATTTCAGAAAGGGTCTCTTCATTTAATTCCAATACTTGTAAATCTTTCTTAAGCTTGTTTCTATCAGTATGTCAAACAAAATGTGTTTGTGTCTACACAATGTTTTGGCTCTTTGCCAGCCTGCAGAAAAAAAATGCTTATGGAAATTTGCCAGTCCTTGGGCCCAAAAAGGTTGGGTAACATTGATTAGCAGCATTTTATTCTAGGCGCTTCTAGAGCACCACCTATTCCAGTGAGGCAAAGATTAAGACAGTTGTTTTTATATTTAAATTGACACAGGATTTTCTTTTTTCTTTTCCTCGTAAAAACCCACGGCTTAACACGTTTCAGTTCAACCAAGAATGCATACAAATGAACAGGAAATGCGCGTTAAGGCACACCATCTGAGACTGATGCAACTTGTGTATTTGAGAATGCAAGAACGCAGCGGACGAAACAATATGTAACTCTCGGGTTGCTCATCCGTTAGCACAAAAGCCCATGACTCTGAAATATCCTTCGAAAAGGATGGCGTAAGGGCCGCGGAAACAGATGGAAATCTCCTTCTTTTCCGTCAGAAAAAGATAAAATAAACCTTTCTCCTGAACTGAATGTTTCGTCGGTTGAAAAAAAAAGAACAGAATATAAATAAATCAGAAGAAGATCCTGATGGAGGATAAAATGTATATACACAGCAACTGACGCTGGAACGAAATATCGGCAATTTTCCGACAGTTATTTTCGCGGCCCACTTCCTGCAGGGATTTGGAGGAGATATCCGAGATTATTATTATTTCTTTTTATTAGGTTCTGGGGCTTATAATATTGGATAATAATGACACTTGAGTTGATGACTGAGTCAGCTGCACAGGAAAAAAGCAGCCTTTTTTTTTAGGCTGCGACTTCCTAGTTCACTTTTGTGTATTATTGCTCCTTATGTCAGCGTTTCGTCACGCTTTTCACTTCCCGGCTAATTTGCAAAACCACACGTTTCATAAACCACTTCCTCAAATAAAATATTTCGATGAATTGTGGTCAAGAGAGGGATTTAGTTACATTCACGGATATTCTGACAGACGAGCATCAAGTCAAGTTTTTGGAAGAAGTTGTCTTATTCCAGAGTACACAACAATTAAATAAGGCATTATTTATAACAACATAATTTTCTATTAATTCCTATCCTAGCCTAACGTAGGAAATTCGATGCCTTTCCAATTCCTGATGTCAAATAACATTTTTAAATAGGATAAAAAGGATTAATTCCTTGCACTTCTTTCTTTTTATCTCCGAATTAAAATTGGAATTTTTTTAATTTTGTGATGAAAATTCCCATGGGAACCCCACCATTGAATCTACGTTTCGGTTTTACTTTTTTTTTAATCCGAATATCTTCCTTTCGTTGCCTGTCCAACAAAGTTCAATAGTGTTGTAATAGTGTTGTAATTTTAATAGTTTTATAGTTATTTAATAAAACTCTTTAGACCGGTGTATAAAAACGCGCAGAAACTTGATGAACTTCCTGGAAAAACTAGTAAAAACAAAGGGATCACATCAACATTTTCAAAATGAAGGCTCACGAAACAAAAAATACGTTTTTGTTGGCGTGAAGAAGAATCGTTTTTTCAAATTTTGTCAATATATTTTTCCTCCGCGGCATACTGTAATTCATGAAATTCTCCCTGAGAGTCAAAAATAAGCTAAAATCGTTTGAAAAACCAATACGGCAAATGCATGCGATAAGAAATATTGTCATTATTTTTTTCATATCCCCGAGGTTACTAAGTGAGGGCAATGAATAATTTATATTACTGTATTATTCTGTATACGAGTATTGTGCCCGTAAGTCTTGCTTGCACTCCTCTTTTAAAGCTCCAAGAATTTGAAGTAACAAATCTTAGTGAGAGATATTATATACCTTCTAAAGGAATTTAAAAAAAAAACATTCCGACATCATTCCTTCAAAAGAGAACATCAAAAATAAAACATGGTCTTCCGCACGCTCTCAGCATTGGAACTAAGCGGTTACGAGTGACATACACAATTGATTGAAAACTTTTTCACGGCAAAAGCAAAGAGAAAGTTTTCTTTTTTCTCTCATTAGGCAAGTGAAGCAGCTGATCCGGTGCGAAACTTCGTGCCAAGCGCGATGAGCCTTTGAAGAAAAAGGCTAAATAACGTGACGCAAAAAACTTTCGCCCCACTACATCATTCCGATGATCATGAGCATCAACCGAATCAGTCAAGTCATCCCCATTGATCATCAGACTCAATCGCCATTCTGCAACGCCATGTAAAGAGTCTGTTGGTGGAACACCAGAAAAAAAAAGCTACAGTACCGTGCTTCAATCAATACTTTTCTGTGCAAGGAACTCGTCGTTTTTTGGACTAACGCAAGTAAGTAGTGACATCTTTTACTCTGTTTATTAAACGTGGTGTGGTGAGCTTTAACTTTTCCGGATGAACTGCGCTACTGGTTCAAAACGAAGAAAGTAAAGCTCAAATGTATTTGGTAGAGAACATAGAGGTCGCTCGAAGCGTTAAACTCCGTCAGTGAGATTTTACAACCGTTTCAGCAGTTAATCTCACACTTTCACGCATGCAGTGTTTACAATCATAAGAACTGTGCAAATTTATCTCATCAATTTTTAGACCGAAAAATGTGAATCTGAGATTTCTTCCTTTACAAGTTTCACGTACGAAGCTTTCAGGAAGTAAGAACTCGTTGGCAGGTGTCATGTTCCAGCAGCATTCGAACCTGATCCCATCTCAATGCGCCTATACCAAAAATGTTCCTTGTTTTTTCCAAATTCAATTCAAATGGGATACAGTATCCCAATAAGCACGGGTCCTTCACCGGATGAGAATCAGTCCCAGACGTCATCGCGGTTCTCACAGGTTTTTTTTTTTTTTTTTCTCATTCCAAGACTGCGTTTTTTCCATCGTTCGGCTCTATATATCAACCACTGAGAACAACAAAAAAAGGCCTGGTGTGTGTGCTTAGAAAGAGCCCATCAAGCAGTTTTTTTCCTACTACTTTGCCTGGTTATTAGGCCAGAAAGGGGGAAATTAGGCAGAAAAAGGATGAACAGGAAAGAGCTGATGAGGGACCGCGGCTTGACGAGGTTTTTGCTGCGCACTTCAACCAATTTGAGGTCAGTTTTATGTATATAAAGCTTACGTGAAATGAATTGTTGCCATTCAGAAATTATGTGCTTGTCAGATTATCTGATATGTGATGCCAGATTTGAAAAGCAATTTTTTTTACCTCACACTAGGCTTAAGGTGCCTTTTGTGTTAATAGAAGTCTTCACAAAATTTACACCAGAGAATCTCTTCTTGGGTTCGACGACTTTATTTGTAAATCATTAAATGTGAGCTTACCATAATAATGAAAAGGAGTCTTGAACTTGAGGAACAAACCTGGATAATTCAAGTAAGAAATGAGAAAAATTCCAAAATTTGAGGAAATTTTAAATTTTCATGACAATAGATTCCCAAAAAAGAGAAAACAAAAAATAAAACCTTACAATTTAAGGAAAATTAAAATAATGAGGAAATTTACATTTTCTGTTTGCTTCTGATCACGTATTTTTTAATATTTAATTCAATGCGTATTATTTATTAATGTTTTCGTCATATTCCTGTGGGTTCTGTTAATTTGGCTAGCAATTGACAGAAGCAAGATTCACTGTTTGAAAAATTATTGTGCATACACCAAATGACCTGATAATAAATTTGGATGACAGTATTAAGACCACCACACTTCTGTTTTTGAAAATAGAGTGATGATGCTTGACAAAAAGCGTGATATTTGTTATTTTACTCACATAGTTTTCTTGAAATTTCAGTTATGAGAGAATGGCTTTTCTTGATAACGCTCCATTTTCTCACAGAATTTTAAAATGCATGATTAATGATGCAATTTTATTTAACCTCGAAATATCCAGATGTTTCTCGTTCACCAATAAAATACAAAGCGCGTAACGTCGTCTTTTATTCAAAAAATGAAATTTGAATTAGATTATCAAGACGTGGTAAATTTCATATTTGGAATTCATCTTCAAGAACTTTATAATTAAAAGCAGATTATTTGATGGAAAAGCTTCGAATAAAATCGCGAGTCAGGATTTATTTTTGCAGACAAGTTTCGCTCGAAACTTTTGACATTGATGAGATGCCGTCTCACGGAAACGCTTTGAAACTCTCTGCATTGAATAAACTGTCAATTTATTATCGATTTTAAGCGTTCCGGCAACTGTTGAAATTTTTTGCAGCGTCGGCGACGAAGGAAAAGTGATCATCAACTTCGAAGAGGCTCTGTTTGCTATGCTCGAACAAGACGGGAAAGTGAATGCGGGGAAATTATTCAAGGTGACGACTGCGAATAAGTTTATAGAAAGAATTTTCAAATTTTCTAACGGTCATTAAATTTCGTTTTAATATCCTCAGAGCTTTGAGGAACAAGGAATCCGTCGCGACGACCCGAGGTTGAGGACGATCATCGACACCTTGTCACAAATGTCGTTGAAAATGAGTGTCGACTCTGATCTCGGGGAACCGGTCCTTATAGAAAACCTGGCCATTGACAAACCTTCCTTCATCAAGTAAAAAACAGCTGTTAAATCTCCTTTTCGATACATTAAAAAAATCAATAAAAAATCCACAGAATAGTAAAAAACAACCGGATGATCTTCTCAAAGTCCTTCCGAGCCGCCTTCGTTCTCCCGGAGTTTCGCCATTTCTCAGCCACCATCAAACAATTTTACAACGAATGCAAAGAAATCCCGACACAAAACGCCGTAGTATGTCCATTATACAAGAATTAAATTTTTCTTGTCAAAATAGAGACTTTCTCAGGTTTACAATCGCATTCCGCAAACTGCCAAGGCCGATCCCGGGGCTTTCGGGGTCGCAGTTTGTTCCATCGACGGTCAGCGATTCTCTGTTGGAGACACGAAAACCTTTTTCCTTTTGATGTCCATGAGGTGAGAAAATATAGATAATAACCAAAATCTTCGATCAATTTGTGTGGGGGAAAATGTTTCAGTGACGCTTTGATGTACGCCTTGGCCAGGAGTGAGTTGGAAAGCGAGGATATCGAGAAGTACATCGGTCAGGAACCGAGTGGCAGGGATGCCAAAGAACTCGCTCTGGATTCCAGGAGTTTGTCTCTTTTCAATTTTATTTCCCCGATTTTATAAACAATGATTTCAATATTTCATCTTAATTCCAGACAGGCCGTTCAATCCGCTGATCGACTCTGGGGGAATAATGATCGCAGCGCTCATCCAGAAGCTCGTTCACCCGGACCTGAAATACTCTGAGGTTTTCGACTGGGTCTTCAACAGTTTCAAGGTTGTCGAAAATGTTGTTAATGTATCTGGAAATTTTGAATGGGAAAGTCTTTCTGCTGGAAAATTGACAGAGAGCCACTGGAGGGATGCCATTCCGATTTAACAATGCTGCTTTCATTGCCACCAAGGAAGCTGCGGATGGCAACTATGCCCAGGCTTATTACATGAGGGAAATGAAATGCTTTCCGCCAGGTGCAGAGCTTTTGGCTTGCATGGATCTATACCTCCAGGTATTATGTTACATTAAAAAAGGGTTTCCTACTACTGTATAAAGGGATATTGTGGCAGAATGTTTTTGGTTAATGACAAAAACGGACAAGTCAAATGTTACTCAAAGGTCCAGAGTATACTGCAAGTGACAATGGAGTACAGTAAGACCCCGATATGCGGACACCCCAAAATACAGACAATTCAACTTAGGGGCACTTGAAAACTAAGAAATCAGGCACAACATCTGAACATTGGCTCAATTTAGGGACACGTTCCTGAAATTTTTTGAGAAAATTTTAGGATATTTTAGTATATTAATTTTCATATCTTTCAAAGAAATCAAGCTATTCAAGTTCACAAAAATTGAAAAAATATTTCAAATTAATTCACTCGAATTCATGGTCAAAAGCAAAGTTATTTGGTGCTTCTTTTTTCAGAGTTTTTTCTGTCATCTGTGCATATTCTAGCAAGACTTATTCTTTTTATTTGCTCTTTGACCTCCTTTTGATACAAAATGATCAGATTATACGTGGTCTTGTTCTGCACTGTTGTTTTCTACAACTTGAAGTTGAGGGGAACAATTTTTATTACATTTTTTGGAGGAATTATTTTCAATTTTTGAAAAAAAGGAGAACCAATTAAATACATTAGCGTTGAAGTTTAAGGGAAAATGAGAATCAAATCAGGGACATTCTGACATCAGGAACACTCTTGATGCACCAATTATGTTCTCATTTTTGGGGTCTTACTGTACTTGAATTCAAAAATTCCTGTGGTAAACTTTTACAAACTTTTGATTGATCTACAACATATACAATATACTCACATCATTGGATAACTGTACTTCAAGTGTCACAGGGGAGTTTTATTGTAAATGTTAAAATATGGGCTGCATTATTAGTGGGAGATTGATGAAATCTTCTTGGCTTCATTTTTGTTTTCCAATTTGGACTGGCATTTTCTCCAAATTTCTTTAGATTTTTTTTACTGTGCACTATGAATGAATGAACAGAACCCTTTATTTGCCGCTTTTCAGCATTCACAATAAGGTTCAATCAAGATTTCCACATCCAAACCCCCTCCCCGCCCAACCCAAATCCACTCAAAGACATGTAATCACTTCAGCGCAGGAAACAGAGCACGAATTGATACCAAAAATAAAAGAAAATACAATCCACAAAATACAACTGGACATCTGACATGTATGCATGCACCCATTCAATCCCTGACATTGCAAACAAAACGCCGCGCACTACAACGCACTTTTCCAGTACTTTTTTACAAGTACAGCTATTCTTTCACAAATGGATCCTCAGCATTTTCCTCTACACGCACATAAATTTCAAAATTGTATTCGCTGCAGTGCCATTCGATGGAGTCAACGTGCGAGACGTTAGCTGTGATTGCAGCCACTTTGGCCAACGGTGGCATCAATCCCCTGACCGAGGAAATGGTTTTCAAAGGGGACGCAGTCACGGACATCCTGTCTCTCATGCATTCCTGCGGACTGAAGGAGTACTCGGGGGCATTTGCCTTTGAAGTCGGAATGCCTGCCAAATCCAATGCGTGTGGAGCCCTCATGGTCGTCGTGCCAAATGTTTTGGGCTACTGCGTCTGGTCCCCGCCGATAGACCCCATGTTCCAGTTGTCCCTCCGCGGACTGGCGTTTTCTGAGGTCAGTTCTCGGGGACACGAATTTCAGGGAATTCATTCAAATTTGAATTAATTCAAATGAATTATTTGAATGATTTTGAAAAGATTACAGTGAGACCCACACATGCGGACGCCTCGACCTGCGGACAATTTGACATAAGGACACTTGTATTCCCAGAAAAAATCAATAAAATAAATCCACAGAATAGTAAAAAACAACCGGATGATCTTCTCAAAGTCCTTCCGAGCCGCCTTCGTTCTCCCGGAGTTTCAGTGGCAAACAATTTTTTTCAGGGAATTCTGAAGAACATTCCTTCCACAAAACACCAATTAAAAATTGTAAAATGTAAGTCTATTGGAAAACAAGACTCGAGTTATAGGGGCACTCTTGATGCACCAATTACATCCACATCTCGGGGTCTCACTGTATTTGATTGAATGTGCTGGGGGTGGGGGGGGGGGGGAGAGCCCGAAATCCATGCTATGTTTTTCTTTTTGTTGACAGAAAATCGTGTCCGCGTTTCCCTTCCACCACTTCGACAACGTCAAGCAGCCATGCAGCAAGAAAACGGATCCCTGTCGATCCCTGGTGGACGAAAGAGCGGAACCCGTCGTTTCCCTGCTTTTTTTAGCAGCATCCGGAGATGCGAAAGCGATGCACAGGTTCTTCATGTCCGGCATGGACATGTCCGTGGCTGATTATGACGGCAGAACTGCTCTGCACTTGTCAGCTGCCGAGGGACATGGGGAATGTGTCGAGTACCTCATCAAGGTCTGCGGAGCAGATCCCAATGTCGTCGACAGGTCAGTGTTTCTCATTCCTTTTTTTTTCGTTTAATGGAAAAAGTGTGCTGTACTGTACATAACTTCCATATTCACCTGAGTACCACGCACACCTTTTTTCCTTGAATACTATTTGAATTAAATTGAATTGAACAGCAAGCTTTCTTTTCCACTTTTCAGCATTCACAATAAGCTTCAAGCAATGTTCCCACATCCAAACCCTCTCCCCTCCCCACTCACATTCATCCAAGTACATTTTTCATATCAGAATGGAAAACAGAGAAACAAGCTGTACATGGATATTAAAAGAAAAGAAAATGCATCCCAAAAAGTGTAACTGCACAACTGATATGAATACATACACTTTCTTCCCTTCCCTAATCACACAAAATATAGCAATAATAACAATTTCAGCATGAGGCAATTACTAAACCCAAATTAAAGCATAAGGTGCTCAACCTGCTCCCAGATAAGGCTTAGTCAATTAAGCAATTTGGAGAGAATCTTTGATGAGAAATCACATAAGGTTAACAGATTATCTTGATCCTCCAAGATTTTGGAAACAGTCTTTGCATTGAATTTCAAGATTCCCAAATCCTTTTTGAAGCTCATTTCTGTAGCTGTGGAGTATAAGAAAAGAAGGTGCTTTGGTGATGCATCAACCAAAGTATTTATACTGCAGAAATTACACCATTTATAGACACCTTTGAAAATGTGATGAATTTTTTATTAAAATGAAAAACTAAGGCAGAAAAGTGGGGTGCACATGGTACGCAGGAATAGATTTTTTAAAAATGAAAATCAGGATATTAGTGGTGGTGCTGGTCATAACTCATACAGGAATCTCCAGAGGAGAACATTATGAAGAGGATATCATAATTGGTACTTATATCCTGGTAAATTGCTTCCAGTTATGAAGATTATTCACATGATTATCAAGTTAAACACCAGAATTTCAAGGAAAAGGAGATATTTTGAACCACCAAAAACTTGGGTGCGCGTCGTAAATGGAGGAGGGGGTAGGTTTTCGGGCAATTTCTAGGCACAGAACAAATGAATTTTGCGATGTTGTTATTTGAGGGTGCGTGCTAATTTTATTTTTATATTTTACCTACAGAAATATCAGTAACACATGCGAAGCTAGAATCGATGGCGTCTTCGAGTACCTCACGCAACCTTTATTATTACTGTATTTTTTTTTCAGAGTTGTCAATATCAAAAACCAAGATGAAGCGCAAGTTGTTCGATGGTCAAAATAAATATAGTACAGCACCACACAGACGGAAAAATGAGAAATGTAGGTTGATGTTTTCTATCTTAGATGTCGCTAGTTCATGAAAGTTACACACGCCGAAAGGGCTTTGTGATGAGGTCAAGATTTGTCCCTTCATGGAAGGTCATTGGAAAATGCAAATATCAGCGACATCTGTGGTTAGTGAGACAATTTCACGCACGGCGTTCTTCTTGTTTTTTTTCTCGGAAATGCATTTCAAGCATTAAAAATGCCGTTTCTTTTGTCATTGGTCCATATATATCCATACCTTCGACATTCCCTCCTCTGCAGAAATTAAAAACGGCTGATGGATACCTGATACCTTCCATTACTGAAGTACAGTATTCCATAATTGCTCCTCGGATTAATTAACACGGAGTCATCAAACCCACGCTTGGAATTATTGTTGAACCTCATCAAGTCTCTGTGAGTCAAAAACCACTGCAATTCTCATTTACAGGTGATCCATGGCAAGCTCCTTTTAGTTCAATGCAATTTGAGTCTCTTATTTTCAAACTCGAAATATTTGTGGAAAAATTATCCTGAATCCAATTTGTACGGTCTTTTTGTCTCTTTTCCTCGAGACTACATTTTAGAACAACTAATTCCCGAAAAAAGGAACAGATGCAAATTATTTTAATTATTTTCTCTACAATGCATAGACATATTATTCCTGCAGGTATAAAGACCTCTATGAGTATTGGACAGTTGTAATAATTTGGCCAGAAAATAATTTATATTGATTAATCCACCCAAATCCAGCCAAATTCCATGACAAAAAGACTCTCCAGGTCAGATTTTGTTTGAAGTCTCTTCAAATTTGACCAATGGGTTCAACTGTCTTACAGCTGAATTTCTTGGAGTATTGTATTACTGTACTTAACTGTATCAAGTAATGTATTTATGTATAGCAGCATAAATACATTAGTTTGTGCATCACCAGAGCACCTTCTCTTCTTATCTCCAGCATTTCATACTGATAGAAACAAGCTTAAGAAAGATTTAAAAGTACTGGAATTCAATGAAGAGACCCTTTCTGAAATCTTAAAGGATCAAGAAGCAGGATAATTATTTTTTTTTTACAAAAAAAGTGAGGGTCGCTCTTGAATTAGCTGTTCATATCTCCAACTGGTCAGAAAAGGACAGGATATTTGGCTCATTCCACAGCAGTAGAACATATTATACGCGAACTTAGATCTCTGGGAGACTGTTGCTGCGGAATAGGCAACTGGGGCACTGGGATTTCGCGGGCCCAGAAGCACGCATGGGACCCGCAGGCCAGGCAGGAAGTGCCGGATGTTGGACCCTGCCGTTGGCGGGTCTGGGCGAATCAGGCAAGACGAATTCCACACCCTCCCATCCCTGATCATGCCTGGCCAGTATGTATAACCCTGTAATGCTAAAAAGGCACATGTTTAAAGGCAGGTGAAATTTCTGTACAAAGAATTATTCCTTAAAAAGAAATACTGTATTCAAACATTTCTAGCATATGTTTCCCACACATGATGGACTGTACCAAGTTTCCTGATCAGGCACAATTCACATCTTGATTTTTGTTTGTAAATTTTAAAAAATCCATTTCCACCTGAAGATATTTCAGCTTTTTACACAGAAGTAAATGTGCTTGCATGCATTTTTATTGTAAAATAATTTTATAACTATAAGGCATTTATGAAATATCAAATACAATATTTACAAAATATCAAATGGGTGTATGCATACATGTCAGATGTCCAGTTGTGTTTCATGGATTGTATTTTCTTTTATTTTTGTTATCAATTTGTGCTCTGTTCTCTGCTCTGAAGTGATTAAAATGTCATTAAGTGGATTTTGGTTGGGTGGGAAGTGGGTTTGGTTGTGGAAATTTTGATTGAACCTAGTGAACGCTGAAAAGTGGCAAATATTGTAAAGTGTTCTGTTCATTCAAGTAATACAGTTAACGTTCAGAGTTTCAAGTGTACATGCTAATATTTCGCAGAGAATTGCTATATAAAGGCAATAGAAGCTCCTATAAAAGTGGGTCTCAAAATCTTTGGTGCCATTATACAGTATATAAAAATATGGAATCAAAATTGCGTTCTTTTTCAGATGGGGTCAGACGCCGTTGGACGACGCGATTTTATTCGGCAACACGGAGGTCGCCAGGATATTAGCCGACGCTGGAGGAAAACCGAAAGCCACCGAAAGCGAGAAATGAAAACAAGGAAATAGGAAATCTCCAAAATATGAGCAAGAATCCAATTTTCGTACTTCTTCTTCTCCTCTCGTCATGGTTGAGTAAGGAAATCCAGTGGGGAAAAATATCCCGGTGATGATGCCTTATTCTTCCGCTTCTTGATGGGCAAAGAACAATAAACTGCGCACCGCATACGCGAGAAATGATATCCCATGAAGAAAAATCTCAGGAACTTTTTTTTTCCGGCGGATTAACGGAAACATTTTGTTGTCATGCCACCCAGGCGGAAACGAAGACTTTTAATAGCCATCTGTCGGCTATACAAAAAAACAATAACAGGTCCAGGATTTTCAATAAAAGTCCGGCTCGACTTTCGACGTGAAGCTTAATGGAACATGGACCTTATTTTTTCCGTCTGCTGGTTCTCAGTACAATTACGATGGAGATTCCGCTCTAAAGATATCAAATGTTCAGAACCTTAGTTCCAAATTAGAAACTTTGAAGAAGAGTTTCAAAGACCTTTCCTGAAGAAAGAAATTATTCAAGTGTTTCCGAAAACTTACTTCTTATACCACAAGCACGAACATCATTGTCGACTCATAAAACTTGGCGGACGGATTTCAACAACTTTTTTTTACAAAACGTACCAACGGATTAAAAGTATTTCATGCAAGATTTTTTCTTAAATTTGACACAGAAATCTAAAATCTTCCAAGTGTCCAACGCCCATCGATTAAGGTGATGGAAATCTACGAAGGAAAATAAAAAACGGTCACGTCATCGTGATTTACACATCGTAAACTAACAAATAGTGTGATCTAATATTCTAACATTAAACATGAGCTAATTTATTTTTAAATATCGCCAAATTGTGGATTTACTTGAGGGAAAAATCCTAAAATGGATGCTTATTTGGATTTCGAGGATAGTTCGTATAAAACGAGTGCAGTACACAAAATAGCATCATACGCTACGGACGATAAGGCGCATTTACACGTAGGTGTCACTCCTGACAAATACATTACGTGGTGCTGATCATTATCCTTCACCGCGAAACATTTGATCCTGTAATCGCGTTCGTGTTTCTTTCAGAATGGAATTGCCATTGTCAGCGCACTTTCGTTGAACATGCTTGTGCGTTACTGTACTGTTCAGTATTTAATTTCTTCAGGGTACTACAGTATTATTTGAGACAATTTGTGCATCGACTCTTCGGGATTCCATCGAAGTACGCGGTTTCCGTATTCATCTCATATATATGAGGACATGAAGCCGAACGCGTCGGAACTTCTCAATTTTTTCAAGCTACTGCACCTTTACAAGGTCAGCATTTACAGTATTATTCAATGATGCTTATTATCGCGAACCACAAAATCTATCGATGCGTAAATTCTATAAATGAATCCCCGTTTCCATAGCATCTTACTCTCAGAAACAAAAGCTCGTGCACGTATTGTTCACACTTGCGAAGAGAGAACGTGAACCCGCAATTGCCAACAATTCGTGGTATACAGCGGAACTCTGTGAATTGTTTTCCTAGAAACGAAAGCGAAATCACTAACCTTTATTTCGAAGGAACAACGGAAACAGGTTTCCTGGCNTTTACAAGGTCAGCATTTACAGTATTATTCAATGATGCTTATTATCGCGAACCACAAAATCTATCGATGCGTAAATTCTATAAATGAATCCCCGTTTCCATAGCATCTTACTCTCAGAAACAAAAGCTCGTGCACGTATTGTTCACACTTGCGAAGAGAGAACGTGAACCCGCAATTGCCAACAATTCGTGGTACACAGCGGAACTCTGTGAATTGTTTTCCTAGAAACGAAAGCGAAATCACTAACCTTTATTTCGAAGGAACAACGGAAACAGGTTTCCTGGCTCAAAATGCGAAGCTGAAGAAGTGTATTTTGCTGCGTGTCCAGCGCACAGCGCCGGGAAGTCTAGTATGCCACAATACCGATTCGCCGGAAAGTTCAAGTAACAACCGGAAGACTGCGATATACTGTACATTTTACTGTACTTGCACACACACACAGAATCACAGAATCCACGGTCCGCAGATTCCGGTTCTGCGACAGTGAAAACACTCGATTCATTTCCCGCAGCGCACCGGAAATGCGCCGGGAAATTTTCACCCGGAAATCAGTAATTTCTCCTTACACTGCATTTCGACACAGTACACGAAATACTGGCACATTCTTACGGCTGGAAGTTTAAATTCCGAACACAGAAACACAATCCGAGGTGTTGGAGATACAATAGTGTGTACAGAACAATACAAGATAGCAATATACTGCAGCGTAATAATAAATACAAAATCCTGTCATAGCTGAAGGTACGCATGCACTCGATAAAACCATTCCGCAACGCACTGGGAAAAAAAACACCGAATTCAGAAATTTCAAATTCCTGGGAGAATTAATGGGTCAGCATCAATCCAGATTATTCATTACATTATGTACATGTGCATAGGATCAAACACTACATCACGATTCGAAGTCTCAGTTAGCAGAAATAAGTCACGTCACATATTCATCCAAGAGATGAAAGCGTGTGACGTCATCAATCTCCGTGTCCGTAGGACACATTTTCAGCCTATGGATTGCTGCGATCGGACGCTCTTCTGCACAATCCACGGGGACAATAAGGATTACGACCTGAGATCATAACTACGCTTTTTTACACGCGCACAGGCCCCTACATGAACCTCAATTAGAAGGTGAAGAAAAAGTACGTGATAGTGTTTTTGGTCACCTGTGGAAGCATTTGAACTGGTTTGAAGCAGGAATTCAAGCTGTTCAACTTGATTGAAGAAACTTCGTAATACAGTACTGTACTGTTACGCCGGAACGAGGTTGGCCATTTTGTTGCATCTTTGGCTACCATAGCGACCTCTTCTGAGACGTTTAATCACTCCGCCTTGCGGTTGAAATGTTCATCCGTTGAAATGCGGTACGTGTTCTGAAGCTACGTAAGTTCGCGAGGTTGAATTCATTCAAGGATCCTCTTTTGAATGTTTTTGTACACAAATAAGAGACTTACTTGTGTACTAAGATAATCCAGTTTCTGTTTATATTATGTGCACCAGGTGACGTGAAACCGTTATTGTACTGAATCATAATTTGCTCCTTCGTTCATGCCATTATTGAAGTACCTAAGCCGATCGCATCACGGCGCGATGTGTTCTACGTTCAGGTTCTCTCGTTCGTTCTCGTGCAGATGCTAAGATTACCTACACGGTATTGCATTTTTCTATGATCTGTTGAGACGTTCGCGACCAGATTATTGTTCCATTCTACCGATTTCATGCGTCAGTATGTAATACCGTACTTTTTTGTTCCTCGTCAACCGATATATATGGTATTTCCCTCGCGTTTGTGCGTTATTCAAAAATAATTTGCTTCAATAATAACGGTTGGTGCAAGCCGTGTTTTCGTATTTGTGATTAGATTTCAAGGTTGGGAGCCTGTGCATAGCCATCTGGTGTACTCCATGCAGAAGAAATATTCGTTATAGACGAAGTGTTGGGTGTTCAGAAATCCATTTAAGGACTTTCGGCGCTTCGTTAATGGATTAGTGACAAGCAGTGTTATACCGAAAAGAACATCGTGTGTTGGGTGTGAAGTGCGCAGTCCGGATAGCGAGGCTCTTTTCGGCTGGCTCATTATAAGGAGAAACCCAGTGTTCAATCCTGGCCGAGACAACTTCCAGAGACGGTGACGACTTGCGTTGGAAGATGCGCTCATCTAGGTTAGTTTTTGGGTTATACGCGCGGTACTGTACATACTTATTACATCGCCTCACGTTTCCGTAAACTTTGAGATTACCACGCATTACATGCCTATTAATTTGAACGCTTAACGAAATGTGAAGTGTTCTACGGTTGCAGAAAAGCGCGCCTACTGTATATATAGAAAAGCCTGCGGGGAAAAGACGCTTACGGTAATCGTTCTTTCGATGTTATCAAAGTTGTGAAAATTTTTTGGAACTCATATTTCACCTTCTCTGGTGTTGTAGGCCTTCAGTACTGCGACTCGTAAAACTGCGTTAGCAGTTTTTCAAGTGATCGGTATGTAGACCAATCATTTTATGTCCAGAATGATTCGTTGCACGAAAGAACGTGAGAAAGTAATGTATTCCCCGAAATGCTGTGGTCGTTATTTGGGATTTCCCCAGTGTTTCTTTTAAGTGGGTCCTTTTTCACCTTTTCTTTAACTGGGTGATTTTCTGGTGACAGTGGGTCTACATAAAGTATTTTTATTACGTTAGGGGAAACGTTTTGGAGGCACTTGAGCTTGACGGGTCTCTTGTTTTATTGGACGTGCTAAGCCTGCGTTACCCAAGTTTTTACTGCTGTTCCCGCTTTCTAGAAACTGGTGGATACCCCTAAATGATTAGGAAATATTTTCCAACGGGTCACATAATGTGGAGAGCCCGTTTTGTGACCCAAAAATTGCTGGTATGTTCGAGCAAAATGTTCCGCGTCAAGTTCCGTTATACCGCAACGCATTGCAGTGATTTCTGGTTATTGACGGATTTGTCTTACCTTCTATTAACCCTGTAAAATGCCCCTAATCGCCGCAAAATTGGCGATCATCATTTTTTTTTTCTTTGAACAGTTGGATTGGTTCGAGGTTATTTTACTCGACTGTGACTGTAAGCCTTGATTTCTCGCAAGGCATGAAGTCAGTTTGCTGTAGTTTTGTGGAATTTATTTTTACCTTTTTCTTTCTGGCAAATCTGTATTAATTTACCTACTTATTACTGGGTCAGCAGTATAAGTGCACCTTTTTTCCATTCAAAGAGCTCAAAAACTAGGGGAAAGCTCATATTCGCATGTTTATGCAATTTGCGTATATACGCGTCTTATGTCAGGAGATCTTCCTGTTGGTGGCACACGAAACAATCTAGCACTTTATTCTTCACTTTTTTTTAATTGAAGTTGAAAATGATCATGAAATGGTCAGCTGTTAGCCCTACAAGATGCATGCCGTCATTGACTGAAAGGAAAAAACAAGGGTTACGTTCCACGGTTTTTCTGGAGAAAATCTACATTTAATGAGAGATTTCAGGTTCTTGAGAAGTCAGAATGCCGAAAAGGTAAGTGGGTGTTTATGATTGCCTATTCATGGAATTTTATTTTGTGCATTGAAAAGAAAATCTAGGATCTGCTTATATTCTCGTAAATATTGTACGGTATGCTCATCAGCAAATTTTTGCTGGGCTTGAATAACGGATACGTTGGTTTTTTTTTCGGGTTTCGACTGGCAGTTCATCATTTCTCTTTTTTTCTTCATTCGTTTTTTACCTTGCTTGATGAAGAAAAGATTGTCGAGGTTTGACTTAAATATATATTTTACCACTGTATGACCATGAAAACCAAGTCAACTGAAACGGAATTGCATCAAGTGATCTTGTTTTGATAAAGCCTCACTAAAAGTATGGAGGAGTTTTTCGCTTATGTAACCTGGGTTGCACCAGCATTTGTTTTCTTTTCATTTTCAAAAAAGTGAGTCACTTCCAAAATGACTCCATGAAACGCACCAGTTCACTCTGCAAGATTTTTTTTCCCGCAAATTTGATCTCTCTTTAGATTTTGTCCCGCAAATACTGTACTAAAGTTCTCTCAGGAACAAGGTGATAATTCTTCACTCCAGATTTCAAAAGTATTTTCTCTGATTTCGCAGTTCTGATAATATATGCACTTTGTAAATGAGGTTATTTGATTCATAAGGCCTGATAAGTCCTGAGCATGTTTCATCTGGTTTTTTGGAGCTTAATGAAGTTGCTGAATAAATGAATTATGATTTTATGCAGCTCCGTTTTGGAGATGTGTTGATGGTTAAAATTCATAATCAATGTTGAATTTATTAGAATGAACTTAATTTTGCTTCGAAAGATAGGCTGCATTTATTATGGAAAAATAAAAGTTGATGCGTTCCATGGCTTATTCAAATTCCTGACTCTTTTTTTTTCAATGGCTGATTTTCTGTTGGTTGGAAAACAGTATTATTCCTGGATTAATTAATCTCTGGTATTTCTCTTCATTCACAATGTGATATTTATTGCATTCCATCAGTCATTGAGTAGTTTTAAAAATGAATCTGTTTCAAAATGTGGATTAGGTTGAGGTAAACAATTTTATGCTGAATTAGTACAGTATTTGATTATCTATCGTATGGTTTTTCATTATTCAGCAGAAGGATTAACTTTAAGCTGTAATCATTCTGGTGATATTATTTCATTCATGCCTTTTCCAGCTGTTCGATACTTTTTACGCATTTAATTCCTTATAAAAATCCTGGTAACTGTACAAGTTATGAAAAAAATATTGAAATGTAACTGCATTTAAATCTGTGGTACATTTCAGTTAAATTCCATGTGTTATGAAAAATGTCTGCTTCAAGATGATAATCCCTGGTAAATGCTTCATTCTGTGAGGTATGGATTTATTGGATCTTGTCCTGAAAGTTAATCATGTTATCTTTTTTGAACTGGAAGATATTTGTATGACTTAATTTTTTTTTAAAGAATAGTGGTTATTGATTCATAGTCGTTTTATAACTACTTGTCTTCTATGCATTTCAATAAATACTCACTGCTTACTGTGCTGCAAATTGGAATGAATCTGCGACAAAATGGGTGAAATGCATTTGTCAAGAGGTTGCAGCGCGTCTGACCATCGATGAAAAGAAGTTCCTTCATCACTATCATCAGTTGCTGCTGTTGCAACTGGTGTTACCCAAGGTTGGAGCAAATGCAAGAACCAGCAACGATTGAACACGGTTAAAAATCCCGAGTGCCCAAGGCAGGTGACATGTTCCATTAATTGTGATGTTAATTTGTTACACAACTGGTTCCAGCAGCCTCAAAGAGTACTGCACACAGAATTAAAAATTCCAGCCACTGTTCACGTCGCATTCCTGAAGAAAAAAATGATTAGGTAAATGTATCTTGCNAACACATGGAATTTAACTGAAATGTACCACAGATTTAAATGCAGTTACATTTCAATATTTTTTTTCATAACTTGTACAGTTACCAGGATTTTTATAAGGAATTAAATGCGTAAAAAGTATCGAACAGTTGGATTGGTTCGAGGTTATTTTACTCGACTGTGACTGTATCCTTGATTTCTCGCAAGGCATGAAGTCAGTTTGCTGTAGTTTTGTGGAATTTATTTTTACCTTCTTTTTTTGAAGCAAATCTGTATTAGTTTTCCTATTTAATACTGGGTCAGCAGTATAAGTGCCCCTTTTTTCAATTCAAAGAGCTTAAGAACTTGGGGGATGCTCTCATTCATATGTTTATGCAATTTGCGTATATACGCGTCTTATGTCAGGAGATCTTCCTGCTGGTGGCACACGAAACAATCTAGCACTTTATTCTTCACTTTTTTTTAAATTGAAGTTGAAAATGATCATGAAATGGTCAGCTGTTAGCCCTTCAAGATGCATGCCGTCATTGACTGAAGGGAAAAAGCAAGGGTTACGTTCCACGGTTTTTCTGGAGAAAATCTACATTTAATGAGAGATTTCAGGTTCTTGAGAAGTCAGAATGCCGAAAAGGTAAGTGGGTGTTTATGATTGCCTATTCATGGAATTTTATTTTGTGCATTGAAAAGAAAATCTAGGAGCTGCTTATATTCACGTAAGTATTGTATGGTATGCTCATCAGAAAATTTTTGCTGGACTTGAATAACGGATACGTTGGTTTTTTTCGGGTTTCAACTGGCAGTTCATCATTTCGCTTTTTTTCTTCTTTCGTTTTTTACCTTGCTTGATGAAGAAAAGATTGTCGAGGTTTGACTTAAATATATATTTTACCACTGTATGACCATGAAAACCAAGTCAACTGAAACGGAATTGCATCAAGTGATCATGTTTTAATAAAGCCTCACTAAAAGTATGGAGGAGGTTTTCTCTTATGTAACCTGGGTTGCACCAGCATTTGTTTTCTTTTCATTTTCAAAAAAGTGAGTCACTTCCAAAATGACTCCATGAAACGCACCAGTTCCCTCTGCAAGATTTTGCAGCAGCAAGATTTTACGTTTTTGCCGCAAATTTGATCTTTCTTTAGATTTTGTCCCGCAAATACTGTACTAAAGTTCTCTCAGGGATAAGGTGATAATTCTTTACTCCAGATTTCAAACGAATTTTCTCTGACTTTGCATTTCTGATAATTTATGCGCTAAATAAATGAGGTTATTTGATTCATAAGGCCCGATAAGTCCTGAGCATGTTTCATCTGGTTTTTTGGAGCTTTATGAAGTTGCTAAATAAGTGAATTGTGATTTTATGCAGCTCCGTTTTGGAATTGTGCTGATGATTAAAATTCATGATCAATGTTACATTTTTTAGAATGAACTTAATTTTGCTTCGAAAGATAGGCTGCATTTATTATGGAAAAAGAAAAGTTGATGCGTTCTATGGCTTATTCAAATTCCTGACTGCTTTTTGTTCACTGGCTGATTTTCTGTTGGTTGGGCAACGGTATTATTTATGGATTTATTGATCACTGGTATTTCCCTTCATTCACAATGTGATATTTATTGCATTCCATCAGTCATTGAGTAGTTTTAAAAATGAATCTGTTTCAAAATGTGGACTCGGTTGAAGTAAACAATTTATGCTAAATTATTATACTGCAGTATTTGATGATCTATAATGTAGTTTTTCGATTATTTAGCAGAAAGATTAACTTCAAGCTGTAATCATTCTGGTGATATTATTTAATTCATGCCTTTTCCAGCTGTTCGATACTTTTTACGCATTTAATTCCTTATAAAAATCCTGGTAACTGTACAAGTTATGATTTTTTTATAACTTTACATTGACGTAAATTTAGACACCATGTAAAGTCAATTTAAGGTACACAATACTTTTTACAGACGAAGTTCTACTATTAGGGACCATTTACGAAGTAAGACACTCCATACCTATTATTGGATCTTGTCCTGAAAGTTAATCATGTTATCTTTTTTGAACTGGAAGATATTTGTATGACTTAATTTTTTTTTAAAGAATAGTGGTTATTGATTCATAGTCGTTTTATAACTACTTGTCTTCTATGCATTTCAATAAATACTCACTGCTTACTGTGCTGCAAATTGGAATGAATCTGCGACAAAATGGGTGAAATGCATTTGTCAAGAGGTTGCAGCGCGTCTGACCATCGATGAAAAGAAGTTCCTTCATCACTATCATCAGTTGCTGCTGTTGCAACTGGTGTTACCCAAGGTTGGAGCAAATGCAAGAACCAGCAACGATTGAACACGGTTAAAAATCCCGAGTCGGGTTCCGTCCACTGTACAAGGTAATTAACACTACAATTAAACAATGTGTTGACCAAGGTCGTCGGAGTTTCTCATGACGTGTGTCTTAATTTTTAAGGTCGGTGACAAGTGCAGCGTAAGGACTTGAAAAAAATGATTAGGTAAATGTATCTTGCAAATTTTTTCGCTCGTGTTGAAAGAAGGAATGTTCAAGAACGCCTTCACTCGGGTTTGCTATACGTTGAATTAAAAGGTTACATTATGCAACTTATTGTTGTAGGTTCACGTTTATTTCATTGAATTTGTAAAGCTCCGAGTCGGAAATTTTTCCGACGCTTTCACCGAAGACAAACATTCCAAGTCGCAAAAATGAAAAGAGGCGAGAAATTTGGGTTTTTATTTGGGGTGAGGAAACGATTTCGCCTTTGCATAATCGCCATAATTGCTGCTACTGTACATATTTTCTTGGATAACGATAAAAAAATCACGTTGAGTATGGTCTAATTCCTTCTAAAGTCCTTGCATCCCATGCATTCTGGAAACGAACATGGTGAGTCACGCATAGAATTTCGGCCCTTTTAATTTGACATTCCGAAGTCAAATGTTCAGAGAGCAATAGTTTCGCATTTTCTAGGAGTAATTGGCAGATTTTTATGATTATAGTTACGATTTTCTTGAACTATGAGAAATTTGTGAGGTTGTTTTTTTTTGGATAACCTCATATAGTTGAAGATTCTCAACTTTAGGATAAAGAAGTCACAAATAATAGACAAGAATCAAACGCACAAGTAGGGAAAAAGTCAAAATCCCACTTGTTAAGTACGAACTTATAAAGCCTCATCAAGACTATCCTAAGACCATTTATTTTTATTTTTTGAATTACTGTGAAGGTTTGAACTCTCGATTAAATGGAGTAATTTCTAATTTGAGATAGTCACTTGGAAAGTCAGGTCAGAAAATATGTACTGGTATTCATTGTGTACAATATCGTAAGTACCAGCGTTTTAAAAGCTAATGAAGTAAAACACTACCCATAATCCAAGACTGTCAGTTTACGCACAGGAAGTGACGCAGGACTTGTTTTTAATCGACGTTTCCTAAAAATTTCATACCTACATTCCGGCTTCGTCTATGATCATGTACATTAGTTGCATCTTGACTTGTATGTATGGTCAAGCCAATAAATTATGTCAGTTAGAAGCCGGAAATTTAGGATTGCGGTACAATTTTCGCATGCTAGTTGTCACGTGGTATTTTAATCTTTTTAATATTTTGATTGGGCGTGAAAAAGAGAGATGTTCAAAAAAATTCGATTTGCGCTTGGATGATAGTATTCGTGAATGATGAACCCTGATACTGTACCTATGATATTTGTGGGTTAAATTCACACAAAAAAAGGCAGAAATTCGAAAATAAAACACATAATCAGCTGGGGAGGTCAGCTGGGGATTTCTCTTATGAAAATCCCAAAAGAAAAAGATAAAATTGTATTTTGAGTTTGTTGAACCCCAAGATTTAATTCACACAAGAACACAATGGATAAAAAGATAACCTTCACAATCACACACTTGCATTGCAAAACAAATCTTTTTTAGTCTGTTCTTCTGCACACCTGATTTGTTAAAACCCTTGAAGGGTACGGATTAAAATCTCTAGTATTCAAGTAAAATGGCTGCCATCCAACAGCAGCCAGTGTGCAGGTACAGCAGAAAAGTGTCTTCATTCATTTCGACCTACTTCCTCGAAATATGCCGGCATTCCGCAGAGCATCAACAAAATATACAGGTGGACCCTCTTTACAACGAAATTCTAAAAAAATTCGTTGTAGAGAACACATATAAAAGGAGAAGAGATTTCTTTGCATGGAACAAAACAAAACAAAAAAACGTTGTGTAGAGAAAAATCATTGAGTACAAAATTGTTGTAGAGGGAGTCCACTTTATGGTGCGTGAGAATCTCATTTTTTTTAAATTCTCGCTGCCGACAGATGGCAGCGCTGTAGACACGCCCCTCGCAGAGTGTTTATAAGAGTTGAATGTCTCCTCAATCCATGGAATTACTCTCCAAAGGCTTTTGGTGCTTATTTGGCAACGACTCGACTAGGTTTGCATAATGAGGACACGATCGTGGAGTCACACAAAACGTGATCTCTGACCGGTTTTTTCTTTCTCCTCGCTGCTGCTGCTGCCGCCGCCTAGTGGCGAGAGCGTTTTACTAATGAGCCAAAGTGGGCCAGTTTTTTTTCTGGGTCTCTCTCTCTCTCTCATCGGAACCCCGGGTTCCGGCGGAGAAACCGTTTTCTCTCCTCTTCATCCCCAAGAAGTTGACGGGGGCACCGTTGCACCAGAATCCATGAATGACCGACTGACATGAAGCAACATTAGATCCCAGAGCTTATGAGATGGACGCGGGAGACGAGACGAAGGGAAAAACTAAAAAAGAAAAAAGAAAAGTCAAAGAGCTTCAGCATCAGTGCTGGAAGCGTGTTGCGTTGCCTATACACAATACATTCTCTTTCAATGATGTGCCTCTCTTATTGAAGTGACGTTTCTGTGTGTGGGTGCGTATATACGGTATATGCATAACCTTGCATGGAATCACACTTGGAGAACGTCGGCTAATTCTACCTGAAATGCGTTTTTTACGCTTATGTTTCTTTTATTTAATTTTTGTTTTTTTTCAAGCAGATCTGCTTCGGAATTTAGGCAGAAAAACATGACCCTCTTCCTTCTAGTTATATTGTAAAGGAAAAAGAGGATTCGACGCACAATTCATTGTAAGTGGAGCCTGTCAGTCAGGAATTCCTTGTAAGAAGCGCCGATTCTAAGATGAGGCGAGCTTTTTTTTTCTTCCTACAGCTTTCAATTGTGTACATTTGATACGTTCCAATTGGAAATTGCCAAAGGCTAAATTATTTACGGAACATAATAACTCCGATGAATTTCCAATTTTGTGACAGTGCTGGGTGCTCAGTTTAATTATAACTGCCAAGTTTTCTGCAAAATAGCCTATAATTATCACTGAACAGTAAATTTAACAAAAGTAGAAAGCAGTACGAGTGCAATTTCTTTGCCGACTTCTCCGTAGATTTTAAAATTATACATCTTTAACCATGGGTTTATTCACACAACCCGAATCCGAGCTTTACTAAAAGCAAAATAGTAAATTAAGATCAGTTTTTTATGGGAATTGAGGATGTTGATCAAGCAGAAGAACGAAATCACAGCTTCCAAGTATTTCGAAAAGACTATGACCTTGATATCCAAAGAAAATTATAACAAACTCGCGTGAACATTTAGACAGCGCTAAATTTCTTCAGTATATATTTTTGATTGATTTTAAATTGTAAGAGTACGGCTTAGTTTCCAGCTGATTTCTTTTAATCTGTTGAGTCTTGTTATGGGAAAGTACTGAAGAAACATTATTACTGCACTTTACACTCAAGTTCAAAAAAAGTCTGAAAGGAATTCAAGTTCAAAAAATTGTGGAAAACCCGGCCTCAAGTTTTCAAGACTTGCGCAACATGCATCATAAATGAAAGTGATGCCAGGAAATTTTTGAAAATTTTTTTCCCGTTTGATGTTCTCATGAAGATGGAAGGGAAAAAGGGGTTTTATTGCAAACCACTTATTGACTTGACTCAATAAGTGTGCAAAGAAGAAGACAGGACATGTAAGAGCCAAAGAGAATGAGGCATAATTCACTCAAATATGGTTTTCTTCTTCCAAAAATAAATTGACCTTATTTGTTATAGAGGACAAATGTCTTCTATATAATCTGATGTGGAGTGTTGATTAGAGGATAATGAAACACGTTAATCAGTATGGGACAGGACTGAGAATTCCTTTTAGGAATCTTTCCTAGTTTAAAGGAAAAGTATATTTCACAAAGTATAACCAAATGAATCAACTAATGAACTCAACTTGCAAGAATAACTTGGATAACTTGAGTAACACAGATAAAATTGATTATTCTCCTGATAATGATATGAAAAGGAACAGCTTATAGTGTATACCAATTATATTTAACCTTCAAAATATTTTACTTCACGAATCAGTAGGAAAGATATGGTCAAGTATGCTGTGGTGCCAGCTGCAATTTTGAGGAGGGGGGATTATTTTGTACTCATAGGAATAATATAGAGTACACTACTTTACATGGCGTGCATGCCCAACATTCGTCATTAATTTAGGTACGGTATTTATGCATAATCGTAACTCTTGGATCTTTGCTGGAATTCTAAGACATGCATATTGTACTGTACTGGTTTATACACAAAATGAACAAGTGTTATGATTGGATATGACTATGATGAAGCCTTGGGCAGTGCACGTGAACAGGAACTGACTTCTTTTCCACAAATCGCTGCTGCTGCATGTTGCTGTTGCTGCTGCAACACATCAAGGATATCGGGTGATTTGGTTTGAAGACTATAAAAACGTGTAACTCCTGCTTTGGTGTTCCAGCTGGAACTCCATTTCCTTCATTTCGAAAGTGTCAAGGGGATGGCATTAATCAAGGCGTGGTTCTATCGGTTTAAACTTGGTTCTCTCAGCTGATGCATCTCACGTATATTTTATATGACTGAGTGTGTGTGTGCACGTGTAGGAATATATCTTGATCATTGATTTTTTCTTTTCTTTTAAAGTGACGTCGGACGCCGAGAAAAGGTTTGCGATTTTTCCTCGAGTCAGTTTGTTCTCTTGAAAGTTTATCTGATGTTGAAGGAAAACATTGTCTTCGTCCAGGTTTGAATGGACTTGGGTTTTTTTCGAAGTTTTATTTTTATTTTTTTCTCTCTATCTCTTTTGGGTTTAGGCGTATTTCTTTCCTGTGGGTCACTAGGAAAAATTATCTTTTTTTCCGTTTTTCATCCCTTCAAAACTTCGCCTTTGTTGGCTCTTGAGACAAATGGCTCTTGGGCTTGTTGAAACGGGGGGCCGTTTATTTTCAAAGCCACGTGTGCATCATGTGTGTTCTTGTCAGCGACAAATTTGTTGATTCTGGCTGGGCATTTATTTATTTTAGTTTGTTGTCTGGAAATATACGTCAACGTCAGCGATTGGGTGGAGAGGCAATTATGAACGAGCGATGAACTGTTTTTATGTTTTTTTTTTTGCTCTTTGAATCTTGGAATTATTATTTTTTTTGCGAAAGAGGAATTAAGGTTTTTATCCCTTTTGTTTCATCGACCGATTTTTAAATTTCCGGTTCAACTCAGGGATTCTGTCCCGATGAGTTTCGACTTGAATTGTTGATTTTTTTTATGGTTCTTCTGTCACTTTTTTCAGGGTCAAATTATATTTTAGCTTGGGTGACTGTTTTCAGTTGCCTTTTCGAAACAGCCGGAACGGTTTCGCGAGATTTTGATGTCATATTTCGATGGGACGATTAAATGCTCGCAAATATTTTTATAAATCTGGAAATTTCTGAAGTAATATATAGCAGATTTCGACAAGAGCCAGCTTTATACTGTATAGTCATCATCTTAAAAATTACAAATGAACATTCGTCCGACTTTTACAGGATTTTTTTCTTAAATGATTTTATTAATCACGCCGCGGAAAAACGGCGTGAATTATATTCATTCATTTTTTATGGTTTCAAATTTCATGGTTTTAGTTGTGAGCCGATATTTCGTAAGGGAAGAAATATCTTTAAATTTTTTTTTGTCCGAGTAGAATCAAAAAGAAAACAACATTTCAAGAGCGCGCGAAATTGGGTTTAAAAACCTGCCTTCTGTAACAATGGGCATCATCGTCTTTATGTTGTCCATTCCTTCGCTTGAATTGCGCAATATTTGCGAAAGTTTAATCGGGCAAACATAAAATAAAACTGTATAAGCAATTGAAATGGTTTTAACGGGCTCGCTGCTTATATACTGATCCATGAACCCAATCAACCCTTGAAAGGAAGCACGAGATATCTTTCTTGAGAAGTACTTCATCCCTGCTATAGTCACATCAATGCAATTTGTATACCACATAGAGATTATTGTAAACTTTTTGCGATTTGGTGACAGGAATATTTAGGAGGTGATCATCATCGGAATATCTGTGTGCAGCGAGACCCCGAGATGCGGACCTAATTGGTGCATAAAGAGTGTCCTGATGTCGAAATGTCCCTAAATCAAGTCTCATTTTATTACCACGAATCAGTAGGAAAGATATGGTCAAGTATGCTGTGGTGCCAGCTGCAATTTTGAGGAGGGGGGATTATTTTGTACTCATAGGAATAATATAGAGTACACTACTTTACATGGCGTGCATGCCCAACATTCGTCATTAATTTAGGTACGGTATTTATGCATAATCGTAACTCTTGGATCTTTGCTGGAATTCTAAGACATGCATATTGTACTGTACTGGTTTATACACAAAATGAACAAGTGTTATGATTGGATATGACTATGATGAAGCCTTGGGCAGTNTTTTTTAATCTACTAAATTTTTTTGTGCTTTTTATTCTTACTTGAAAAACGTGGTTTTTTAGATTAATTTTTTAATCTACTATAATTATTCCCTTCGACTTCAATGCTAATGTATTTAATTGGTTCTCAAATTTGTCAAAAATTAGAAATAAGTCCTCAAGAAATGTAATAAAAATTATAGAAAACCACAGTGCAGAACAAAACCACATAGAATCTGATATTTTGGTATCAAAATAAGATTAAAAAAAGGAGGGGAAAAGATTAAGTCTTGCTAGAATATGCACAGGTAACAGAATAAAAGATGCACAAAAGAATCTTGCTTTTGCTTATGAATCAGTGTGAATTAATCATGAAATAATATTTTTGTGAATTTGAAGCTTGATTTTTTTGAAAGATATAAAAATTAAAAAATTAAATGTTTCATTTGTTCGTGAAAATTTCAAGAAGTGTCTCTGACTTGAGCCAATGTCCAGATGTTGAGCCTGATTTTCTTGGTTTTCAAATGTCCTTAAGTCGAATTGTCAATAGGTTGGGGGGTCCGGATATCGGGGACTCACTGAACTTTTCTCTGCACCCCACTATATTTACACCCGACTGGATTCGTTGGGAAGACGGAGGAAACTCGGGAAAACTACACTTGCAAGAGTGTCATGCGATTTATTGTTCAAAAAAAGGCCAACTGTTTTATTTCAAAGGAAAGAAAAATGTGGATCTAAAAATGTCTCGAAATAGCGGGACAGTAGGTCGCTCAACCGAATCCCGAGTATAGCAATCCCTGCTGGACGTAATATCGAGAAATGCTGTGGGAATACTTATATACAGTATAAATTTTTCCTTCTGAACGGAGGGCTCCTCTTCTTTTATGTATGTGTGTGTGTGTGTGTGTGTGCGTCGAATGGGAATTTTTTTTTTTTCTTATGTTTAATTTTAATTTTCGAAGTGAAGAGCACCTGAGCGTAAACCACAACAGGTGTGGGACTGGAGTTTGCCAACCCCTGCGCACGGGATTTCGTGGTCCGTTGTTAACTAGGGCTGGATCATACTTAGCTTCCTGATCCACCTGCTGCAATGGATAAATATTACCAGGGGGGGGGGGGATAGAGATTGAGTAAAACTCATAATATTTCCATCAATATCACTGGGCTCTAAACTATCCGTCTGTGAGTACTGCCTGCAAATTATGTTTATTCTCGCTTATTGCGAAGATTAAAAAAATATATGTGTTCTGTGAATATATTTCTTGACAGACTTCGGAAGTGATTGCTTTTCGATTACTGCTCGAAAGACTTGCTGATGGAAGATAAATGCTTCCTTCGCAGGGAAAATTGGATTCGGATTGATGGGATCTCGTTAATCCTTATAAATTGATTACTTTTACTGTACCGAAAGTCGATGGCAAATGCGGCCAATTTTTATTGGTTTTCAAATTGTCTCGCGGTCCAGTTATTTCAAAATTATCGATGAACATATTGAGACTAGAAATGTTTTGGAAATTATTTTTGCAATATTATTATTCGACACGATCGAGTCAGAACTTGGTACCCTAAAATCTCGGAACAACGTAACCATTGAGGCCAGGAAAATTGCTTTTTTTTAAGACTGAAAAATCGTTGTACAGTAGTTTTTTTCAACAGGGACCTAACAAAAGAATTTGTTGAAATTTATTATTCGTTATGACGAGATTTTACCGTGATTAATTTCGAGATTGTGAGCTTTTCCAAGTCACACTTTTTTTTAAGTTTATGAGAAAATAGATCGTTATACTGTACTCCCTAAGCAAATAGAATTGCAACATAAACAGCGTTCTTCTGTCCTAGGCTAAATCCATTCTAACGTATAGCTTAAAACGACATATTGAGTTGCACTAATTGAGCATATTCTCACTTCAGAAAAAAATAACCGCACGTTATTCGACAAAATGTAATTGAAATCGATCAGAAAAGGTGAAAGCTAGCGCGTCGAAGAGACAGGAACAATTTTTTCTTCATCTGTGGAATCATGCAGATTCGGGTGTTTGACCCGAATAAAAACTTTCTCACAATGAAAAGCATTTTCCTTTTTTTTTTAATCTATCTTTTGTTATTCTCGATTTTTGATGATAATACGGTTCATTCGCTGGTCAGGGTCGTGATGTGAATACGGTTGGACCGTTTTCAGAATAATGCGCGAATATGGGGGCCCTTCACGGAATTTTTCATTCACAATATCTCGAGACCTCGAACCCCCAGATGGCTGATTGGCCCGGTTGTCGACAAGGATCACGTTTTAAATTCTAGGTATTGGTAAAGGATTTGCAATATCAGAAAAACAAAAGAAAAACATCGCTTGGTCTTTTTTTTTTTTTGGAAGACGAAGAACTGAAGGTCAGGTGACAATGTGTGTACCTAGCGTTATCGATTTATTTTGCTTACATTTTTGCCTCGAAATCGCAGATATCACCGCGTAACTGTGCGATTTGAGCAACAACAGAAAATAATGTACAAATGATGAGGGATTTTCATCCCAACAATATGTATGCGTTCCACTCTTGCGACTGATGGTAGATAAAACTCCTGTCTTCTTATCTATTGGCGACCTTTTTTTTTCTCAGGAGGCAGTAATTTCTTTTTGCGTGTTTTCTTTGGTTGCTGTAGCGATGAACTGTATTTTCGTTTCTAGGTGTTTGGTCATAGGGTTAATTGAAGGATTCAGCTAGAATTTGTGAGATTAAAAAAAAATCGAAAACAGCACCAGTGAAAGATGTCCAAGATGCACTTGTAGTTTTTTTTTTTTTTTTTTTTTGCTTCTCAGGTGAAACGAATTGTGAGCAATTGCATGACGGTTTTTATCAACAACTGAATTTCTTCAGAATCCTATAATTTTTTTGATCCTACTCATCGTAATTTAGTTTCCAGCATCATTTCCTCAAACATAAATCAAGATTTCGAAATTGTGTGCCCTCAGATTTTATATGGGTTTAATATCGAATGCGCTGTGGATTTTTTAATTGATAGTTTAACTCAATTTATACATTAATTTATTCGAAAGATCCTGTCGGTCACAGAAGTAATTGTGTATGTTTCCGAAATACAGTACTTAAAATGCAGTCGGATTTATGAAGTGCAATAATTGCTATTTTTGGAGCAGAATTTGATAATACAGGTACTATGAATTTTTCGCATTCGAGTGAATCTGCGAGGTGAATCTTATCATGGCTGCTTTTTAGGTTTCTTTCTCGGGGAAGAAGACGTCAACTTTTTTTTAAATACATTTTAATTTGAGCGAGATTCAAAATCGACAAAAAGGAAGGTCAAAAGAATTTCCGAATGCGCCTTACAGTGCCCTGTAAAAATATCAGAAAGATGAGGTATAATTTTTTATTCTCTTATTTTAAATTCTGGCAAATTTTCACGATTTGATATATTTTGATAAATGTATACCGTATTTTACTTCCTGGAAAAAAATTTCTCGCGGAATGATCGTTTCGCCTGACAACCAAACCGAGTCCTGCTTTCGAAGCCAATCAGGTTCTTTTCATGAGCGAGGTACTCCTGCCAAATTTCTTGGAATTAACTCCTAAATGATTCAGTGATTTCCGAATGATCAAAAATCTGTGACTCATTTTTTTCCCAGAGGAGGTCGAAATAAAAATGCAGGCACATATGAATGGAAGTCCCGTATAGTAAGTTCTAACTTATACAGGGATATTGGGGGAGAGGTTTGTCTGTCTGTTCACCTGTTATTAGTCGCGGCGGGCGGACTTGATGCCCCGTGCGACAGGAAGCTACCGTAATCCTCGAAACGATTGCGGTACTGTACTGTACTGTACACAAAAAAAGGTAAAATCGTGACGAGGGAAAAGAGAGGGGGACAGACAGACAGACAGAGATAATGAATAGTGCGTTAGAAAATGAGAGAGAGAGAGGAGGACAAGCGATCCATGACCGCGGGTTCTCTTTCTCTCACTAGCTTATATGGGGCCGGGTGTATAACGACATATAACCTGTGTGCGCCGCTGCTGAAGAGGTGTCCTGGTAGCACCGATTTTTTCAGGGGCTTTTCGACGGGAGACAGAGAGATAAGTACAGTACTTTATCGTAGAGATACAGTAAAATACTGTAGAGAAAGAGAACGGAAACCCACAAGTGCTGATTAAACGTCGTCGAATTCCGCTAATTTTGCTTGATTGCGTATTCATCTGCATTCCTGAGCACTACTAATGGAGGCTATTTTATTTTTTTACGAATCTTGGCTGATCGATATCATGTCCAGTCATTTCTGATTGCAGGTGAACTCTCTCTGTCTCTCCTTCTTTCTCTTTTATGATGATTTTGCCCGCATAAAACAAATTATTATTTTTAAATGCACTTTTGGTCAAAATTGCAATGAAGATTCGATCAGTAGGCCAATGACCGGATTAATATTCATGAATTGCAAAAGTTAATGAAACATTACTCTTGAAAATGAAGGACATTTTATATGAAATTTTTATGAGAAATTGTAACATTTCTCCCAGTTACTGTAAGTAAAAATATATTCCCTCAAAACCAAATTTTTTTTAACATTTTGGAAAAAATTAGCATGCAAAAGTAGCGAAGATTTTACAATGAAGATAAATTGTCCTCTCAAAGCCGTGTCAGATCCATTCAGCAATTTAATCTCTCAACATTTCAGTAGGAGCTTTTACTATATTTGTATAATTTTTACTTTTTTAAATGTAGAACTGGGTTAAGAAATCCCATTGGATGTAATGATAATGATGTAAAATCACCAAAGTAATGATTTGTTTCAGTTAATCTGAAAAAGTTTCCATGGCAATCAATAAAGCATTTTTGAAAGATTTTTGTTGGCATGAAGTGTGATGTGGAACATAATTCAGGAATTTCAATGGTTATCATGAAAGATTCAAAGGAAAAAAGTTCATGAAGAATCAATCCGTTTTACGGAATCTGGAAAAGTTTTTCATAACAATTAATATCGTATTTTTGGTTGGATTTCTTTTATTGTGCGGTATTATGTGCAACAAAATTCAACAATCCCAATGGTTGCCATAAAAATTGTGAAAAATCACCAATCAATCTATTTCACTAATTCTTCAAAAATTTGCATAACATTTAACGGTGTCGGTTTTCCAAGATTTTTAAAAACATTTTTTGTGATGTGAAAAATCTTTCATAAATTCTAATGGTAGTCATGGAAATCGTGAAAAAAATCACCAGAGTCAATCGGTTTCGCAGAAAATGCAAAAATCTTCATAATAATCACGGTAATATTTCATTTTTGCTGGATTTTTGAAAAAAAAATGATACAGTATGATGTGAAACAGAATTCAGAAATTCCAAGGGTTGTCATGAAAATTGTGAAAAAAAGCAGTCAGTTGCACTGAATGAATGAATGTATGAATGAACATAACACTTTATTTGCCGCTTTTCAGCATTCACAAGATCTCCACAACCAAACCCACTTCCCACCCAACCCAAATCCACTCAATGACATTTTAATCACTTCAGAGCAGGAAAGCACAAATTGATCACAAAAATAAAAGAAAATACAATACAACATGAAATACAACTGGACATCTGACATGTATGCATACGCCCATTCATTCCCTGACATTGGTAACAAAATATATCTAAAAATTCATTTAAAGCACAAGGTCTTCCGCTTGTTTCTGTATGAGGTTTTAGTTGAAGGAACAAATTACAGAGAATCTTTGATGAGAAATCATATAAAGCCAACAGTTTATCTTGATCCTTTAAGATTTCAGAGAGGGTCTCTTCATTGAATTCCGGTACTTGTACATCTTTCTTAAGCCTGCTTCTATCAGTTGCACTGATTTTGTGAAAGTTTTCATAACAATTAATATTTTTAATTTTTGAAAACATGTGGCATGATGAAAAATAACGTGTTCAAGAGAATTTTCCTAGAACTGCACCGCATACAAGTGAATGTAAATATGAAACAAAAAAAATTATGCAAAATCATTCGACACGAGCCTATCTGATCCTGATGCTTCAAGAAGTGAGGCGCACTCACCCGTATCCTCATTCATTTCAAGATCCTACTCTTTCTCTCTGGAGTGAGAAGCCCACATTATTCCACTCTACCAAAGACCGATTCGCCACAGTTTGCACGGCTGCCTGCGCACATGCCGCTATAGCAAGCAGCCAGCGTATTCAGTTGCTATCAAGCCCGTATAGCAAGCAGAGGTTTGAGTTGAGGAAGCCAGTGCTGCTGGCCAGACATGCGTAACGGAGCAATGACAACAGGGTGAATCCCCCCCTTCACCGTTCAGACACCCCCGTCATTCCACTTGTTGATGGCGCAATGATCTGAACATATTGATTGCCATGGAAACTTTTTCAGATTAACTGAAACAAATCATTACTTTGGTGATTTTACATCATTATCATTACATCCAATGGGATTTCTTAACCCAGTTCTACATTTAAAAAAGTAAAAATTAATTTAAAGCACAAGGTCTTCCGCTTGTTTCTGTATGAGGTTTTAGTTGAAGGAACAAATTACAGAGAATCTTTGATGAGAAATCATATAAAGCCAACAGTTTATCTTGATCATTTAAGATTTCAGAAAGGGTCTCTTCATTGAATTCCAGTACTGTACTTGTAAATCTTTTTTTAAGCTTGCTTCTATCAGTTGCACTGATTTTGTGAAAGTTTTCATAACGATTAATATTTTAATTTTTGAAAACATGTGGCATGATGAAAAATAACGTGTTCAAGAGAATTTTCCTGGAACTCCACCGTATACAAGTGAATGTAAAGATTAAACAAAAAAAATTATGCAAAATCATTCGACACGAGCCTTTCTGATCCTGATGCTTCAAGAAGTGAGGCGCACTCACCCGTATCCTCATTCATTTCAAGATCCTACTCTTTTTCTCTCTCTCTCTCTCGAGTGAGAAGCCCACATTATTCCACTCTACCAAAGACCGATTCGCCACAGTTTGCACGGCTGCCTGCGCAGATGCCGCTTTAGCAAGCAGCCAGCGTATTCAGTTGCTAGCAAGCCCGTATAGCAAGCAGAGGGAACTCAACTCCTTCGGTCACGACGACCGGTCTGTACGCATTGCCTCGTTACTGTTGTCCCACTTAGGGGGGGAAGTGGCAAGTCTGTGGGGGCAGTAAGGTGAACAACTACCGCGTTACTAGACTTGGAAATCAATCTCTCTCTCTCTCCACCTGTCTGAGCAAAATGCACAAAAGGAAGTTTCTTCAGTGTGAGGTCACGAGAAGTAATCTAAGTGCGCTCCCAGAATTAAAAGACGCGTTGAGCCCGACGGTATCGTGAACGGAACCGAGCTAATATTTACCTTTCTGTCGGAACGAACTTCTTAAACCGAGATATACAACTTGACTGCAGTATCTCTCTACATAACGTTATGATGATAACCAAAAAAAAAAATTCGTTGTAGAAAACCAGTCTGAAAGAGGTAGAGAACCAGAAAAACAAATTCGTTCTGCATAGAATAAGGTCATTTTTTGACAAAATTGATGCAGAGATAGAGTCTACCTGTCTATGAATTTTAAAGCTGGAACAATCAACCATTGAAGCTTGAAGGTAATGCAGTCAAACCTCATTACAACAAACTTTTGAGGACTTCAGAAAAAGTGTGCTACAGGTGAACTCTCTCTATAACCATATTTTCAGTACAACGAATTTTCTGTGGTCCCATGGGGTTTTCTCACATTATTGTGCGGGTTCTCTACAAAGAAATTCTCTTTACAACGAATTTTTCTGGTCCCTTGAGATAGAGAGTCCACCTGCATACTGAATGACTTGTTATAAAGATATTTTTAATTAATGACTGGAAACAATGTTTCATGTGAGACCTGCCTATCATCAATTAGATCTTGCTTTTCTGGCATTCTCATATTTTGTATCATTGTTTGAAAAGCTGAGTGATCTTCTGAAAAAATTAGCTTTAATCATGCATTCTATCATTGTTGCCCCAATCTCTTGATTCTGGGATGATTATGTGAAAAACATTTCATTCTGGGAGGATGATGTGAAAAACATTTTATTCTGGGAGGATGATGTGTGGAAAATTTTGGAAGCATGTTTGTTATTGATTAAAGCTTCCATCCTTGGTCACAGAACCAGTCAGTCACATTAGGGATTGAAAATTTCAGACTGTGCCTGTCTTAACCCATGAAAAATTCTTCAAAAAAGCTTATTATACTGGAATTGGGAAGTTTGTTATAATTACTGTAAATCTTTTCAACATTTACTCTATTGGATTTATGTGGGATTTGCGAAAAAGTTTGTTCAACTGCCAAATTTCCTGTTATAATGAAATTTTACTGTATTCAAAATCAAAAATTCATCAGCAGTCACACTCCAGTGCTCTTCATTAGATTCACGCGAGGGTCTTAATTTTCTGCGCAACTCGGGCTGCCATAGCACTTGCCTTGGCTCGATTATAAATGGAAAGACAGCCTTGCTTGAAGAATTTGGCTCATATACACAACTTGACTGCAGTATCTCTCTACATAACGTTATGATGATGACCAGAAAAAAAAAAACTCGTTGTAGGAAACCACTCTGAAAGAGGTAGAGAACCAGAAAAACAAATTCGTTCTGCATAGAATAAGGTCATTTTTTGACAAAATTGATGCAGAGATAGAGTCTACCTGTCTATGAATTTTAAAGCTGGAACAATCAACCTTCGAAGCTTGAAGGTAATGCAGTCAAACCTCATTACAAAAAAATGTTTGAGGACTTCAAAAAAAGTGTGCTGCAGGTGAACTCTCTCTATAACCATATTTTCTGTACAACGAATTTTTCTGTGGTCCCATGGGGTTATCTCAGATTATTGTGAGGGTTCTCTACAACGAAATTCTCTTTACAACGAATTTTTCTGGTCCCTTGTGTTTTCTTGTAGAGATAGAGAGTCCACCTGCATACTGAATGATTTTTTATGTAAAGATTTTTTAAATAATTGACTGGAAAAAATGTTTCATATGACACCTGCTTATAATCAATTAAATCTTGCTTTTCTGGCATTCTCATATTTTTTATCATTGTTTGAAAAGCTGAGTGATCTTCTGAAAAAATTAGCTTTAATCATGCATTCTATCAGTGTCGCCCCAATCTCTTTATTCTGGGAGGATTATGTGAAAAACATTTCATTCTGGGAGGATGATGTGTGGAACAATTTGGAAACATGTTTGTTATTGATTAAAGCTTCCATCCTTGGTCACAGAAACAGTCAGTCACATTTGGGATTGAAAATTTCAGACTGTGCCTGTCTTAATCTATCAAACATTCTTCAAAAAAGTTTATTACTGTATACTGGAATTTGGAAGTTTGTTATGTAATGACATTTAGAAAAGTTGTAAATGAGATAACCTAAATACACCCTAAACGCTTTTTCAAACAAGTTGACGGTTTAAAGGACAATATTACTTTAAAATGACATAAGTTTTAGTTTTTAAGTAGTCGAGACACATTTTCGAATCAAATACTGTCAGATTTATTTGTTTTTATTGATTTATTACATTTTGTAGTCTAAGAAGCTGTTGTAGAAAAGTTGGTAGACCAGATGCAATTCCTGCTCTTGTTCTTGTGAAGTCCGCGTTTTCCTTCTTGAAAAATCTTGATCGTTTTGCCGACCATCAGCTTCCTTCCTGGAATCGTTGTCCGAAATCGCAGTGCGTCCTTTATATATTCGTACATACATAGAACATATGTGTCTCAAACGGCCCTGATTTCCGCCCCATTTCTGTTCTTCCATTCCTTAATGGTGTTTTCTTCTTCTTCCCACTCGAAATGAATAGAATTGTTTGGAATACGCTCGCGGTAAATGCATGCAGAAGTATTTATGTCACGCATGCCGTGTGGTGGAAAAAAAATATATATACGAGCGACATGTGGGCGAGGCGTACGCATTGTGGCGCGCGCGTTCCGGCGCATGTGCAGCCTGGCTGAGATGCACACACCGGTGCGGCCGACTTTGGTACAAGCAAGCGCCCGTTGGTCGCTCGGTGTGATCCCGAAATCTGAATATTTACTCAATTTGCCCTATCATTCTTCATATATTTAATTTTTATGTTCAGCAGATTATTTTTAATTCTAGGAACTTCCGAAGATTCATTTTAACGCGTTAAAAGTGTTGAATTTGGGGAAGTAGCAGATGTGGCGAGCGAGGTACTCCCAGCGACAGACCGGTTGCCGGCTTTCTGGGAGCCTGGGGATATGGCTCTATCCGGAGGGTCTGCCTGCTGGGATGAGCCGAGCGGGAGAGAGTGAGACCTGCCGCCGTGCCTGTCTGCATCGGCTGATTTTTTTTTTCTGTCTGCGGACGCTGTGTGTGTGTGTCTCTCTCTCTCTCTCTCTCGGCCTCCTCTATCTATGCGTGTGTCTGTCTCTCTCTCATTCCCTCTCTCTTTCTTTCCTCTCGCGTACGCTGTTGAGCACTCCTGACGTTTCTCGCTCTGGTGCTGGTTCGACCGTTTGTGGGAAGCACCTGCGCGCTGTTGGGAGCCCGGCGAGTTCAAGTCCGCACTGAGCTTCGCAGACGCTCTGCTGATGGAGGCACGAGACTCCTTATATCCTTTCTGCAAGCCCCCGTTTTTTTCGGCAGAAGGGGAAGGAGTGTGTGACTCAGTGTTTATATAGATTTTTACTCTCTGTGTATAGGCCGCGCTTCTTTGTTCTTAAATCCCTAAAAAATATGAACTGTGCTGAGAAACGATGTGGAGATCTAGTGTTACACGGTAATTTCATTGACAATAGGCCACGTGACTTTCCCCCTGGGAAAGCTGCTGTTGTAATTGATTCAGTGTTCATTTTGGCAATAGGCCGCGCTTCGTTTCGGAAAGAAACACGTGATGAAATACGCTGTAGGCCGCACATAATTTTTTTTAACGTAAGGATGATCTACCTGTTATACTGTACAGGCCAAACTTTATTCTGTGATACCTATGCTGGATAACGTGGGAGTGGCCTATGCTGAAGATATTTGCGCTAGGCTAAATTGTATTGTGCTCTCTGAATAATAATTTGATCTTTGTGGTGACTTGGACTTGAAATATGAAACAATTCATTTCTCGAAGTTTACAAATATTGGTAAATCAAGCATTGTACAGGCTGGCAGTCTTGCGTGTTGCTGTAATTCCACATAGAGCTTATTTTCCTGGGGTTTTTGAAGCAAACTGGGGCGAAATTTCAAGTATTGTATAGTAATCATGTCTTTAATCATAAGTACGGTAACTAAAAATCAAGAGTTGTTCAGTTGACAACTTCCTGAGAGTTACTTTGCAGCAAAAATTACCTCGTCTGAGAACATGTTCGAGAAAAGTTCGCACGCCGAAGACGATCCCGGTCTTTTTTTTAGGCCTGTACCGTTTATTTCTTTGACATTACTTTCTCGAGCCAGTATGCGGCCTATACGCGGCCTATAATTACGTGGATATGGTAGAGTATTGTACTCTCTTACGGTCGTGAAAAATAACGTTTTTGTGTGAGGAATGGTGTGCTTCAGTGTGCAATTAGTTCACGAGTCCTCGACGTCGACGAGTGGAAAATTCTTGTGTATGGGTGCGGGACTATTTGTTTTGCGATACTGTGCGAAAAATTATGTTCATACTGAAGAAACAAAACATAAATCAAGAAGCGACGGATGAGGAAAAAATTTTAATATTGTGGCTTGCATCAGTGCATAATTTTCTCTGTTGTTGACGCGATAGTTTGAATTAGTGAACAAGGAAGATGATCGTCGTCATTTCACTTCGTGGAGGTGAAATGGAGCTGAGGTAATGTGACTTGAACTCGTGTGTTTTGTTGATGGGGGAGATTCTGGAAACGATTTTTGAAATCACGTGATCGCAGATTTTTTTTTTTTTTTTGTCGGGCTCCCACAGATGACATGTGGTTATTATAAAATAAATATTAGGTACTGTTGTAGGGCTTCTTCCACTGGCTGAACGAGTACCACTGAAAGAGTGATGTTTGCACGGGCACCTGACACGTGGTTCGCGAAAAGTTGTTCCATAAATGAGATTATCCTTTCAAAGGGAGCCAGAAATATATGGAGCATGTGGAAACACTGGTGGTACTTGGTTCCCAGTAGGTGGTGCATCAAAATAGACTAGCATTTTGAAAGTGGTACAATCCACAAAAGGGTCTGATATATTATTTGCTTCCAGTCTGCACCCTGTTGAACCCTCTTATGAAAATGAATCATTCATAATAAAAAAAGAAATGGGATAAAGCAGAGTACTGTAATTAAACGCAAATTTTCGGGTAAAAAGATTTAAAAAATAATTAGTTTTAATGAGCGAGTACTACGGCTTCTGTAATTCAAGAAAAATGCATAGCAGAATACTCCTAAATTCCATCAACTATTAGAAGAGTTATGCTCACAAATTGTAGAAAGTACGTTCCAGTCACGAACATTGCGAAAGATTTTCTACGTTGAAGATGAAAATTGACTTTCACTACTTTGTTTATTCTACAGTATTTACAACTTTTAGAGATTTTTGAAGAAGGCGTACAGGTGCTTGTTTAAAAAATGGTTGCAATTCTTTCGTTTCAAACATAATATCCTTTTTAAGGTTCTGACTAAGGACCTACTTTTACGATAAATGAGGAATACAATTGAAAAATAGACGACTTCCTGTCGAGTGAAGTACTGTAAATGTAATATATGCTGATTTCCTGATTTGCATTTAAAAGGCCATGACGATTTAAATGTGTTTAAATATGAAATTTTGAAGGTGTCTGAAACTTGTTCTCTCAGATTACCACAATCAATGAGTCGAAACCTTAAACATCTTTCGCTTGAAATGTGGCAATCTTTCAGAAAACCCGGCGCATTATTTCACCTGCTTGACAAAAATCTGTTTAATCCAACCGGACTGAAAGTTAGCATCTTTCCTGACATAGTCTTAAAATATGTTGCCCGAATATCCCCTCATTTTGCTGAAAAAAAAAACTTGCTCGTGAGATCTGTGAACCTAACCGTGAAATCCATCATGTAAATCACTGGGTTGTATAGAAGGTCTGATGACCAGAACAACTGTCTGAAACGAAAGCTCGACAACAGGCAAGTAATTCAGCCAAGCAGAACCACTTTGGTTCTTGAGTGTGCCTCAAAATGATTGAAGTTTCAATGGGGGAAATTTAAATCCTGAAGTATTACTCTTGAAGCTAATCTAAATAATCTATAAGCGGATAAGACCGAAGGGGAATCCATGAAATGGCCACTGACGATTTCTAGATCGGACTTTCTATGGTGTGGGGACTGAAATGCCGAATCTGAGCTTGGGTTTCCTGCAGGCATTTTCTCCTTTCGAAGTGTAAATTTTCACTTTTCATGAGGTTCGTCTAGCCAAACAAAGTATCATATGATGATCTTTGATCGGTTTATAGTCAACTGCATTGAAATCTCTTCACAACGAACTCCCAGGGACCTGTGAAAAATCGTTATAACAAGAAAATTTGTTTTAAGATTCATGGTTTTTGGAGAATTTAAGAAAATACTTTCTTTGAGGGAATATGTGATCAAGTGCGTTACAGTGCTTCAACAATGGAATGAATGAACAGAACAATAGATATAAGAAGAATTGTCATCCTTTACAACTCTTTTATATTACATTTAAGAGATAAATTTAAAAAATGAAGTACATTTCTTTTGTATTAAAATCTTCCTTTCCTTACATTTTCGAAGAAAAATACTGATGTTACTTAGATAAAAACTGAATCAAACAAAAAATGTGTAAGAAAATAATTTATTCATTTTACAACTGGATGTTCCCTGAAATAGAACATCACTGTCTTCCAAACACACTGTGTTTTAAAATAACCAATTCTATATTCTTAAATAAAACACGATAAATTATGGGAAGAGCACCATCTTTCTTACTTCCTACATTGCTGAATTTTCTGGGCGAAACGGTTTGTACTGTATCTATATTTCTGTCGGTTTTCAAAGAATTCACAAGTTGTATTTTTACATCTTCGTGCTAATTAGTAAAAACTCATGTGCCTCATGGAAGTATAATCAGGGCAAAATTTTCTTATGCTGAGATAATTCCCAAAATTGATTATAAAATGCAGTACAAAATTTTATTAACATTTTTCATATGAAGAAACTGCTGAGACCAATAAACAAATTCTTCGTAACGAAATTTTCCTGTACAAAATATTTCTCGATATCCAATATGACTCAATGTTAAAAAAAAAAGGCGTTTCATCGAAAGACTGCGTCGGATTCTCGGGGAATTTCCCCGTGAAATCTGCTCCCGGATCTTCTTGAAAATTTGACATGATTCGAACCGTTTTTAGTTTTTGGCACGTTGAATGGCTAGACAATTTTGGTGGGCAAAATGTCCAACTTTTACCTTGACAAGAGCCTGAGAAAAACCTGGTTTTTCGAATTAACATTTCAAAGTGCTTCGGTCTTATTCGTATGAAGCGGGAGGAAAAAAAAGAGGACATGTTCTGTGCGGTTTAGTGTGCCAGTAATCAGAGCTTTTTGGGATTCTCGTCACGTTGTTTTTTGGGTGTAAGGGGCGAAGGTTGACTTCCTTTCGGGTTCTCATCAACTGGGATACGCTCACTTGGAATGGAAAAAAATGAAGGTTTCTTTCTTCTATTTCCTATGCTGTTTTGCTGGTAGACACATTATATATTATTTTTTCGTACCCGGTTTCTTGAGGAAGGTTTTCAGCCAGTCACGTGGATTATTTAGCTGTACCGAAATGAGTAGTGATTCGGCATGAATTGAGTGACCTTCATGAGATATTCGTTATCTTGACTCGGGTGATGATTTCTGCCGTTGAAGGCTAATTAACGCGAATGTGGAGGAACCATTGTTCAACCGGTTGCACATCGAAAAACTGTACTGAGTGACGTAATTAACGGTCGGAAAGAAGCATTCCTCGTGACTATACTGAGTTTAATGACCCTGACTTGCATTTAATAGCTGGGTGCTCGCTAAAATAAAATATATCTATATGCATAATCACGCCGCATTTGCGCAGTGAAAAGGGAAAATCATGATTTTTCTGGGGAAATTTTTCTTTATGCGGCAACGAGTCACGTTGATCGAATCGAATTCCTGTGATTGATTAATGGATTGATTTCAACCGGTCTTGATTGCTAGTGAAAGTTTGGCTCGCTGAGACTTTCGATGAACGATGATGTGAATTGATGATCAACGAGGTCACGACTACTTATTGTAAAGGACAGATGGATAAATGCGTGATTTTCCGTTGTTCATGCCTTTGAATTTTTCGCAGTTTAAAATTATTTTTTGGTGATGCTTTCAGAATCCGTTTTCTGATTTTATTTCCGAGGCTAGTGAGGAATCTTTGTCCCTGAATGCTTCGAATATCGATTCATAAAACTGGGAACTGTTTTAATTTACTTTTTTCCTTCTGTCAGAGGCTTTTTAGCAACTTTTAATTTCAGCAACGCGTTAAGGTGTTACGAAATGATCATTAAGTGAGTCACGCAGCGAGGTTTCAATGTACTTTTCAAAATTAATGTTCATGTTGAAATTGGCTGGAAAATACAGTTAAAAAGGTTTTTTTTTATATTTATTGACCGGCGACAACCGGAACAACTACCACTTGAAGATTGGTGTGGAATTCAGGTTTTTAAAATTTTTGTCAAGAATGGCCTCTTAGGTTTTTCAGAATTTTAAAGTACTGTACCGCACATTTTTTTTTTGCTTACCCGCGTTTTTGAGACAGAATCTGTTCGAAATTTTGCGAGATTATTAGCAAACTTGGACCAAGGTTTTGTTGAAGAGTTTATTTCCCTCCAGGTGTTTTATTGATGCGAACATCAATTGAAGATTTTCCTTCAGGTCATTCTATGTGATTTTCACTGAGGAAATTGTAAATCGTTCGAAATTAGTACCGTAAAATACTGTGATAGAAACATTTTGAACATGGAGCTTTTTTGAATACTGTACGGAAATTTGTACAATATGTAGTTGATGAAGTAGAAAAAACGGACTTCCTCATAGTCTAAAGGTTTTTTTTAATTGTTTTCGAATTCCCATTCATCCTTTCAAATTTTGAGCAACACTCAGATGCATTGAATATTTTTTTTGTGCGAATTATGTAAATCTCTGTCCATCCTACACAAGATCGGAATAAGACAATTGTTAGAGTGCTAGACTGAAAGCGTTGATTTTTTTTTGCATCAAGTCCTCTTTTGAGCTAAGGTAAGAAAACTGTTAGACTGCAATGAAAATACGCAAAGGTGCGAACAAAGAAGTTACCGAGAAACAATCTACGTTCCCGTCCATGCAAAATTTATGACAACGAATAAAAGTGATTGTGAGAAACAAATACGAGTAGTATCTGGACGATGGAGAAACTTACTTCGTATTGGCACCGAACAAATGCGTCAGGACCTTAGTCAACGCAACTAAAAAGAAAGGCCTGTATTAAGTAACTAACTTTTCGCTCCTCTTTGGAGCGTTTTTTATCTTCACAGACTTTTTGTTAATAAAAGCCAAAAATAGCGCAAATTTTTTTATATCGCAAGAAAACCTGCGAACTTGCCCAATGCGTAAGAAAAAGGGTGGTTTTTTTTTTCTGGGGACATGAAGATAATATCCTTGATGATACTAAACGTGGAAGCTTTCCGTGATCCCAAAGTTACTGAGTTAATGAGGGTCTCCTGGTTGAATTTTAATGATCAAGGAAGGGGGCATAGGTCTGGTGAACCCTGCACCGGGGCCACCGCTATGCGAACATAATAATGCGAGGGTCTTAATTTATCCGAGCGAGAAGGATTATTATTTCTTTTTCCTGAAAGCCAATAAGAACCTCATATGCTGACAAAGCACAATTTTATTGTATCCAACGCTAGGGTGGCCTGACAAATTTGAAAAAAATAATAATTTCCACTCTTGACTGCGAGTAGAATGGATTTTATTATATCTGTTCTGTTAATTTTTTGTATTTATGTATTTGTCATAAACATCCAAGATTAGCGAGTTTTTCGTTAGGTGATACAGTGAAAGTTTCATTAAAACGAATCTTGATATGGCGAATTATTCTTTACGATGAATTTTGTATTTCGGGTCCCTGATAATTTGCTAACAGAGTTTGTAATCACAAGTTATACTCGTGACTGCGAGTAGGATGGATTTTTACTGAAGCTGTTTTTTCAGTTTTCTGCATTTATTTCTGCATTTAACCGAGATTAAAGCGTTTTTGGTTCGGTGGTACCTTAGAAGCTCATTACAATTGATCTCTTTTTAGCGAATTATTGATAACGATGGATTTTTTTATATTTTAGGTCCCTGATCGATAGCCGCAAAATTATCTTGAATCATTTTCGTTGGAATTTTTGGTGACACCGAAGTTCTTTTCCTGGACCCAATGGCTTTGTTCTTCCACTTTCTTTCAAACCATATTCAGTTACATTTTCATTGCTTCCCTCTTTCTTGGGTCAAAAAATAGGCAAAAGGCCTCCAAAAATTCGAGTTCGGGAGGTTTTGAATGCATTTTTTTAAAGACGATTCCGACAGGAACTTTAAAAAATAGTCGGCTTACTGAGGTTCGAGGTACTGTATCGAAGTTCAACTGTACAGTATTAGTTTTGTGTGATATCAAGGTATTTAAATTGGAATGGATGCAGTTGTTCTACCAGTTTGTTAAATTTTACTACCCATGTCGAAACACATCCTTCATTTTATGTACAACCTGAAAGCTTTTACATGAAAAGTCAACTTCATGGACTTCCATAATGACGTGAACGCGCCCTAAGCCGCTAAAATGACGTTTCCCCCTGATTTTGGTGAAGTGGTGGAGCAATTGAAATCTCATTTATCTTTTCGTGGAACTGCCAATTTTGTTGCGTTCGCGCCGTTTCTTTTTTTTTCCACCCGCGGGAAATTTTCGGCAGAGAAAGAAAGGTCGACCTGTTCATCCAACCTCGGGGCCGCCTTGACTGAAGCGGAAAGGTGGAAAAGAAAACGGAACCCCCCTCTGGGTCGGAATGAATCTTTTCCCCACTTTAGTCCCATAATCTTTCTCATTCATCTTGGTTCTTACCTTCCGCTTCTTCAGAGCGAGTCTCGATTCGAGAATCGTAGGGTTTCGGGGTGTACGCCTTCCTACACTTTAATCAGGTGCTGGCCAAAAGAAAGGGCCCCGAAGAAGAAGAAGAAGAAAGCGACCTCACAGAAGACTATTGCTGGCCAGTGCTGGTGCATTCCTGAGATTCTTCCCGATAGGCGGCGACGACGTCGTCGTCGTCGTCGTCGTCGACGAGGGAGAGGAAGATGATGATGACGAGACTTGGGTCACGGCTGTGAAGTGTTGTCGTCAACTTTTCCGACGTTGTACCACTTTTTTATGTGTGTGAATTTTTTTTAAAAAACGTGTGTGAGTGTCTGATTCGATTGTGTGAAAGATGAGGGAGGGTTTGGGCTCTGTGTGGAATGATCTCCGGCGAGAAAGATAAACTTTGGAATGCGGGCGTGCCCTTTTGCGAATTGACACAATGACATTCGAGAACATTCTGAAAGGCGATATACGCTACCTTTTTTTTTTTTTGGAAGGAAAAATATTGATGGACTAAAAATGTACGAGCAACACTTTTAGCGCTTATCTCGTGAGATAATGTAATTTTGCGTGATCAATTTTGTTTTCTTGTAATTGGGCATTTCAGCAACATTAAAAAAAAAAGGACTGGCATGTTTTTTGGAAGCTGATGAAAGTTTTTTTTTTCCTCTGTGCGATGATGTGACGCAAGCATTTTTAAATGAAAGTACTGTACAGTACTGTATTCTTGGTTTTTTTTTAAGTGAGAAGTTAGTGCGAGGCGAAATTCTTCAAGTGTCTAGCTTCGTGTAATATTCTGACACATTAACAATGCTTTTTTGTGGATTTGATTTTGTTCTTACATGAACGTTTTTGGGCGATTTCAGCGTCGTCATTTCTGGGGAATTTTTTTATGGGAATATTCTCCTTTGGTTTATCTTTATTTGTTTATATACACTACAACTGCATTTTTAAAAATTGGGAAGGGTTTTTCGAGTCCGTCCATCTCATGCGTCCTCTTTCTTATTTCCATCGTTATCTTGTTCCTATTTTTTTTTAGGGATTTTTAAATTCAAAGTCGGTGACGTAGTTCTCGGCATTTTTGCGATGAAGGATGTCAAAAAAGTTTAATATTCATTGGGCAAAGATTAAAGTAAAGCTTTAATAAATGCGAAGGGTTCATATACATTTCTCTGCAATAATTTTGTCTGGAGCAATGTTTTTCAAAGAAAAAACAATCGTGCCATGTCTGGCTTTCTATTGACTGATACGAACAGATCGTTAACAGTGATTTTCTCCTCAGGAAAAATCCTCCTTTTATTCGCTTGGGAATTGTTCAGTGATTAGGATTTGATTTATTTTTCTGCTGTACAGCAATTGCTGGAACTGATCCTCATTTTGAATAGGCTAGATGAGAATTCCGGGTATGCGAGTTGCAAGTTCTGTACGTACAGTAATAAATATGCCTTTTTCAACAGTCGCAGTGCTCTTAAAAAAACGCCTTATCTTTTTCAGGAGTTAGATTTTTTAATATTGAGCATGCATAACTTGTAAAACTCGCTTTATAAGGAGGTTTAAACTGCGGCGTTCGAGCTCGTGGATTCACTGTTCGAAGCACCCTATTAAACTGCCATTTTTCAAACTGAAGTATGTACTGCACTGTATCTAAATTAGAGACTGCTGAACCTTCAAAAACTGGCATAAAGTGTTCGTGTTTTTCACACACTTTCGCAGATGTATCGACACATTTTCCGTAATGATCCTGAGCTTCGATTCTGGCTGCTAAGCGTCACTTCATTTTGATATTTTCGCTCACTTCTTTCCAATTAATTAAAAAAAAAGATGGTTCATCCTTTTTCAATCTCTTCTTTGGGTACTAAAATGTTGACGTCAGAATCCTTGAAAGACCGTCAAAAGCAGGATTTTAATTGAACATGCGTCTGTTGGCTCATTAAAAAAAATTCACAGCTATGACTTGAACGTTTTGTCTGAAGTTTCACATTTCGAGGCACCATTTGCATTCACTATCGTATCCAAAAAATTGCCAACATCTGAATTTTTTTTCTTCCTTTTTCGTCTGGCCTTAGGAAAAAATACGCAATTACGGTATTAGAAATAATCAACTGGTCATTTGAACCCCCCGGAAATTCATTAAACGTGCTCATGAACGAGGTCAACCTTATTTCCCTCCTGTGATGTTGCGCATTTTAATTCGGTATTCTCCTATTTGAACGAGGGTGATTAATAATTGGGACACGGTTCTGGGAATGATCAAACATTACAATTTTTGAAAACGCAATACTGTATCCCTCTCTGTCAGTTCACCAAATCCATCTACGAGGTTATGATAGAATATTGAATGCCTTGTCAATTTTACAGCCACATGACTTCAAGGGTGCAATTGTTTTCTGCGCAGTTGTATCATGCAAAAAAAAATCCATCACGTACCGTCATTCAATTGCGATTTGACCTCGCCTTGAGGCTCAAATCCGGAAATCTTCGTGGTAGTTGATAGGCAATGTAATCAAAGCGAACAATGAAACCAATTCATTATTCAGGAAGCATTATCTTTTGTTGAATTATTAGTTTTTTTTTCAGCCCGTATGAAGTGATTTGAATGAATTCAGCACCTTGAAATCAGGCCCTAATATGCTCAATATACTACAGTACTTTGATGGAACATTTTAAAATGCCAGATTTATTTTGCGGTTCGCCGTTAAAATTTTCATAGCTCGGGTAGATGTCACTGGAATTCACGATTGCTTTTTTCACTTCACGTTGATTCATTCCGAGTTCCATCTGTTCTCAGTTCCGGGTGGAAATACAGTTCTGTTCTTTGATGAAGATCGATTCTTTTTTTACACTTCACATTTCCTTGCGTCGGAAAATTTTTTGTATAGACACTCTACACGTTTGAATGGAGCACAGTATTTCCACCTATATTGAAGAATCCGAATGTGTTTTTAACGATTAATCAATACATTTTTGCCGTAGGAATTATGAATTCGCTCTGTGTAACCTGAAGATCTGTTGTGGGTTTTGTGGAATTTTTAAATGATCTCGGATTTTTCGTGCGTCCTCAGTCCTTTTAAAACCTAACCGACTAAATCATAATTACCTTTGATGCGATTATATTCATGCAATTTTTTTCACACTATAGAAATTTAGTTCTCTTTTTAATCCGAAGTAATTTTTTCAGATGTCCTTGTGTGAAGAAAGAGATATCCTATCTCATAGGAAACCATTGTGAACGAACTAGCGGATTCTTCTAAAAAGAAAAAGCTTGCAAGATGTTGAGAGACTCGGATTTGCGGAAGTTGTAGGAAATTGCATCTTTTTGTTGTTGTTGAATGTTGCGGATGATTCACTCGACAACGTCTTGCGCATGTACACTTTATTTTTTTTTTCGGATTCAATTTTTGATGCCTGGGAACGAAGAAAAACGGGACTGCTGGTTGATGTCTTCCGTGTTTGGTTGCGTGATGGTGCTACTTGTACAGTATAGTTGTAACCGGGTTCTGGTACTTGATACTTTTCTCTTTTTTTTTCCTCCTTGGTCAACTTTTCCGGATGATTTATGCGGCCACGGGTTATTTGGGATAACCGCATTGAGGCCATTGGGCTTTGGGCCCCGAGATGAGTTATGGACTTCTGGTTGTTGCTTCTTTATTGTCGACCAGCCGCTGAACGAGAGATCTGCGGGTTGAAAATGAAAATAAAACGTATGCAAAATAATTGTTTTTCTCGGGGAAAAATATCGGGCTTATACTCAAGCGTTGGCAGGCGTCATTTTGTTTGAAAAAAAGACTGCGCTTGAAAATGTTGGTGTCAGGCTTATACTTGAAATATTCATGTAAACTCGGCTATGGCTTAGAAAGTTGACGTGTGTTTCAGGTACTTTCTCAGTTTTGTACTGACTTGGGGTATGAAAAATGACACAAAATATTTCTTGAGATCTGAAATAATGAAAAAATGAAAGCTATGTACAATTCACAAATTATATATATATTTTTTTTAATAAAGAGGAGGAGTTTTCGGCCAGAAATGAAAATTGGGTTCTACGGTATTCATGTGAAGGCTGGAAGATGCTTATTCCTGAAATCCCGTGTATGTTTTGCGACCTACGCAGTTTTTTGTCACTCATTTGGATGTAAAAGATGACACAAAGCTTTTCTTGAGATCTGAATTGATGAAAAGGGGAATAATTGTTTAGTTCACAACGAGTTGGTTTTTTTTTAAAGAAATAGTTTTCCAAGGAATAATGATAATAGTGATCTATTCATGTTTTTCTTGAATAAATTTTCTGTAGGTTTTGCGACCTGTACAGTTTTCTGTTATTTATTTGGATATGAAAAATGGCAGAAAGTTCTTATTCCAGAGAAAAAGTAAAAAAAAAATCGAAGTTATGCTCTATTTATTTGTATGTCCTTTATTTGCTCAGTTCAGGGGTTCTCAACCTCTTTGACCCTGGGAACTATTTTTGGAAAAGTGAATTTTTTAGCATCGCTTTTACAAATCATTATTTCTGGTGTATTCAGTTACCGGCGATGGTTCAATTCCTAGGACCTATCGTTCTAAGCATATTTTTCATACTAAAACGTCGATAAACTTTTTTATTTTATATCTATATTCCCTCGTATTTCATTTTTTGTTACCTGGGGGAGCCGCGAAAAACCTTGGACGTCGAATGGATCTTTTAGGGCTCCACGGAGCACTGGTTGAGAACCTCATTTCTAATTGTTGAATTATGAAAGGATAATCTTAATTTGATCTAATCCCATCAACAAACCGTTGATTTCCATCAATGCTTCGACTTTGGAGAATTCGGAACCTCTGACCCTCCCTGAATCAATTCAAATTTAAAATTCCGAGACTTGTGGGAATAGGATTATAAATGGACGGTGCTTTTAACTGTTGTGGCGTGAGAAAAGCCCTGACATAACTTTAATGGACTACAAGCCTTTTCACCTTGGATGTTCTGGCAAAAAAAAAATGGGGTCGTCTACTGTTCCACGAATATATATAGTATATATAGTGGGATATATTTATATATTTTTATTTCGAGGCAGCCACTGCCATAAATTGTTCACCGTGTGTCTGTGGGTCAAATTAATTCGAGTAAGGCACACTTCCGCCTAAAAAATTACCTACTACAGCATAAGGAGCACGTAACTTGGTCATAAAGACCTCTCTATGAAGAACTTGATAACGAGTTATTTCTGTGAGCGCTTTTGAAATGCGTGTCGTTGGCTTCAACTGGGCAAGATTATTTGAATAGCCTTCATTAGGTGTTCGGTGGGATTATGGACATCACGCGTGTTTTAGAAGAATGCTGGAAGATTGAGTATGTCTTGGGTCTTGGAGGGCAAATCCGCGAGGGGTTGGTAAAATTTTGTTCATTGTGATAAGTGACACATTTCATGTGACATAATTCTTCCGTTAGCATTTTTTTTTTGGTTGTGTCATTTTCGGATGGAGTTAAGCGAACTTGGCTTGAATCATTTTGACTTTTTAGAAAATTTTGGCACCTTTTTTTGGGCGCTGTATCTTCCTGAAAATTATTCAGTAGGATCAGTGAAACTTCGTGGAGTTTAGATAAAAATTTTAAGTTCACTTCAGAACAATCAAGGTACTGTATTTAACTTGGCTTGAATCATTTTGACTTTTTAGAAAATTTGGGCAGCTTTTTTTGGGCGCTGTATCTTCCTGAAAATTATTCAGTAGGATGAGTGAAACTTCTTGGAGTTTAGATGGAAGGTTCAATTTCACTTCAGAACAATCAAGATACTGTATTTAACTTGGCTTGAATCATTTTGAATTTTTCGAAAATTCGGGCAGCTTTTTTTTGGGCGCTGCATATTCCTGAAAATTGTTCAGTAGGATGAGTGAAACTTCGTGGAGTTTAGATAGAAGGTTCAAGTTCACTTCAGAACAATCAAGATACTGTATTTAGAGTGAAGCCCCTTTCCAGAAAATAGATTCTTTTGTTTTGGAATTCGAGGTTTTAATACTGTACTTCTCGAAAATAAAGGTCATTTCTTTTTAAATTTTACTCATGTAAAATAATATGTACTGAATTTCGTTCTTCGACCGGAAATGTCAGTCCAGATGATGTCCGTATTGAAAAACAATTTTTTTTCTTTTAGATTTTGAGAATTTAATCGGCGCTTGTAAAGTTATTAGAAAGTTTGAAACTTTTACCTTAAGTTAAATGGCATGTCAAAATAAGTACAGGTACAATAAGAGCTGGACCTTAGTCAGTTACGAGGTGGACTCTCTCTCTCTCTCTAAAACGATTTTCTCTGCTTAAGGAATTTTTTGTTTTGGTCTCTCGAGTTTTCTCACATGTTAAAGGGGTTCTATGCAACGCTTTTTTATGGTCCCTTGAATTAGAGAGAGAGTCCGCCTTTATAGTGAGCGATTCGAAAGCATTCGTATTGTGGAGGATTTGGAAAATTGGTTAATGGATTTTTTCTAATTTTACAAATTTTAAAAGCACAGGCTCACGACATGAGTACTTATGTTTCCACTAACATGCCATCGGCACTGCGAGTAAGTACTGTACTTGCATCAGTACCTGATGGCTTCGGATTGTAATTCGAGTAAAGGTTCGTGTGTCAGCTTCCATTAGTAGAACATTGGAGCGTCACCATCAACGTTGACGTTCATTTTTATGCAGTTTTCTGAGGAAAGGTTTTTTTTTTCCTTCCATCAACGCACATCAATCAGGATTGGAATAATTGGTTGAATGAATCTCACAGGATATTAACTGCGTGTTTTTTATGGGCAGTGACAATTTGACACGAAGAAAGCAAATAAAACGCGAAGCGAAATACTGTTTCCACGGTTGTATGGAGAAAAAAAAACTTTTTAAAAATGTGATCGTGCAACCCGATTTTTTTTTCTCTCCGTTTAAAGGCACTCGACGAACTCGTAGGAGTGGATTAAAACAAAACAAAAAATTACAGCCCTCGTTTGAATCCGGACCTGTGAGAGAGCTAGCTTCGTGTTTTGAAATTTAAAACGAGGAATTCCGACCGACCAGAGAGGTCCCTCGGTATGTTTGATGGGAAAGAAACCTTGGCCTGGTTCTCCAACCGATCAATACCGAGTCAAGGGAGAGAGAGAAAGAGGAAGAAAGAGTAGAGAAAATGATGCGACGGTGATCAGGCGGAATGACCTGAGCTGGTCTCTCTCTCTCTTGGACCTTGTTTATTCCTTTCCTTTTTTATTTTGTCCCCCCCCCCCCCCTGTTCGACTCACCTCGTGCGACGGGGGTTTTACAAAAGTCCTTGAATTTGCCGAAGTACAATGCAATAATGTACAGTGAGACCCCCACATGCGGATACCTCGACCTGCGGACAATTCGACATAGGGACACTTATTTTACAACAAAAAATTAATAAAGAAGGCCCGACTTGAGGACACTGGCTCGCCATAGGGACATTTTGTAATAAAATTGAAGATACATTTAGGCCAAATTACAAGAAACAGATATTTCCAACTGTAAAATTGATGTAAGAATTGTTCTTGTGCATTTTTCTCACCAATTTACCATCCATTTAGCTAATTAAAAAAAATTAAGCAGAGAGGGACTTCCTTCTCTCTTTTTCACCTGAATGTTATTTTTACAGAGAATGCCAACATTTGTATGTACTGTACAGAGGTATCAGTATTCAATTTCCCAAATGTTCATATTGTGTTGAAATATATTGATTGGAATCAGTTTAAATTGGGAGAAAATTTTTATTTTCATGGAATTATGGTGAGTATTTTGTACATGAAACACCAATTAAAAATTATATAATGCAAGCCTAAGGGAAAATGAGACTTCACTTAGGGGCATTTCAACTTAGGGACACTCTTGATGCACCAATTGCGTCCGCATCTCGGGGTCTCACTTCTGTACAATCAATAGCTCAAACTCCCTGATTCAAGTCCTCGTTTGAATTCCCTTGGAAGCAATGCGTTAAAAACCTCCTCCATGCGTCGAATTTTCTAAGGCCTTCTGGATATTATTTTCTTGATGTAGGAAAGAGAAAAGCACTACAAAAAACGGTATTTGATATCATTTGAAAAGAAGTGGAAGACTAAAATGGGCGAATAGTCCCTGCCTCCCAAGTTCAGCATCCTGTCAACTCATTAAAGAACCAATTAAAGGCCCAGATTATGACTACTGTATTTTCAATATCCTGCAAATTGTCACATGTTTTTCACGACAAAAATTCCTTGGTTCCGTATCTCAAACTTCTATAACTTGAACCTCCCGGAGTCAAATATTTTTGCTGGTCCCTTGAAATTGACTTGGAGAGGTTTCGAGTGCATGCATTTGAACCTCAATAGCTTGGACTTTCTGTTGTCAAATAGCTCTCTATGATGTCAAATGTTTTTCACCTCTCTGTCTGAGTTCCCTTATTGGAAACTATTCTTTTAAAACCTCCGTAACTCAAAGGCTTTCGCCCCGCAAATCTCCATGACTCAATTTAATAGTGGCATTTTGGCTATTATTTTATTGGCACAGGCGAGAGAAAGGCAATAAAAATGTAACTTTGATGAATAACCCTTCACTTCTTTTCAAAATTGAGAGGAAGTGAAGGGTTATTATTCATGCAAAAGAACCCTTTCCTCTGATTTCAGCATCCTGTAAATTTACCAGGAGCATGAAACGATTCACGTGCTTTGGTTTTTACCTGATGTGGTATTTCTCCGAAATTATATTGTTTTGTTCTTTTCTTATTTCTTAAGACTCTGTTTCAAATGCTGTCTTTGTCAGCACATGCATTTACAGCGAATTCACAAGAAGATGTCGGTGCACTTCAAAAGAGGGAATTACGAACTCGATAATTTTCGCCATAAGATATTCAAAGCCACTTTACATTTTGAAATGCGTGGCCTTTTTTTCAAGAAAGTTTTATATTTGTGGCTAAAAAATTTCATGGAAAACGTCTTTTATACTCTAAAATTTTCAAAGGTTACGGAGACTAATTTTTTTTTGAACAACTTTCGTTAAGTTTAATGTTAAACAAGCTAAGAGAACTTTGTAAACCAACAAATAGAACAAAGTTCAGTTAAGGAATGAAGAGGAAAATCGAGTTGAACGATTTGTTGAATGCTTGCTGATGAATCACGCTGAATTAAAATGTAAGAATGATCTAAGAAACTTTAGGAATGGGACTTCGATGAAAATAATGCTCTAGAACAAAACAAAAAACTAAAATTTGAGCGAACTCGATTCAGAGGCATTTTTAATATATTGCATATTGTTTGAAAGACTGTCTTCGTTTATTTGTGCTAAGGACAAAAGTTTTGGACAGCTCGTTATTGTGCTTCAATTATTTTTACACTTTCAGAGAATGTTTCATGAGAATCTAGCTTTTGAATATTTTTTCAACGCTTATGTTTGTGGATTCTCTTCAAGTTCTTGTGACAGTATGAAGAAAAAAGAAGAATTTGATGTACCTTCGGCATCGAAGATGATTTTTGGGCAGAATGGGACGAAATTTTCGCTAATTTTTTTTCAATCTACAAAATAGTTTTGTCAGTTGGTGAAAAGGGATATTTTTGCTTCAAATGTTGACGATTCGTAAGACTTTTGAGAAAAACCTCTCTGTTCGTGGCGTGAAGAATGTGGGCGCGATGAATCGTCACGCCGGCGCAACTCGCCGAGGTTTTTTTTCCCCCCTTTTAATAAACTGGTTTTTTTCAGCTTTTTAATTTTCTTCGATGCGTTTAATTTCTGCCTTTTATTCTCGTCGTTTCCTTCGGTTATTCCTCTGGGTGATGGTTTGTTAACGGTGTGTTGAGCTCGTCGCTTCGACTCTCGCGCGCTCATACGAATGGTTTTTGCCTTGTCGGTGCTCCACAATTGCGGCTTCTGTGATGATGGCAGGGAATTGCGTTCTATTGCCGGGAGTGTTACAAGTTGATTCTGCTTCAAAAAAAAAAGGAGAAAAGATTGTGCTGGTGGAGTTGGATCCGGTTTCTCTGAGTGCTCGGATCCCGCCTGGGTTCCGCGTTCTTCCTGATGTCCTTCCTTTTTCGGTTTTTTTTAAATAATTTTTTTACCTATCTGTGATTGGTAAAAAATGTTGAAACAGTGTTACTCAGATTATCTGGGCTTCGATTAATCGTGCTCAAGTTTTTTTTCCTTTTTCATCAGAGAGAGAGAGAGGAAACAAAATGTCGTGCATTCTTCGTACCGTATTCAATAAAATACGAGGCGCGTTTTTTTTTTGCTTTGAAAGGAAAATTTGAATCTGCCTGCAAATGCAATTTGTCAATTCATCAAATTTATCCTGAATACAGTAAAGGGTTCTGTTCGATTTTTTTCATTCCTGAACTAGCCAGCTGATGAGCCCTAATTTTTTGACGAATGTCAGGACGTGCCTTTTGAATGAAAATTAATAGAAAGATTACGTTTAAAAAAATTTATTAAAGTATATTCTCAAGTTCATCAGAGACATGAAAGGCAATTTTATTGTGGATCGAAAAGGCTGTCGATTTTTAAACTTCCTCGCATGTTAAACACCATCCAACGTAAACGTGATCCGTTTTGAAGTCAATTATTGTCATTATTCATGTTTGACCCGAAGTGTTTGTTTCATTATATGCAGTACCAAAATTATAACCAACGCCGCTGCAATTCTTTCTAATTGACAAGAATAATTAAATCGGCTAATGCGTTTCCTGATATTAGGCAAAGCATGTTAATCAATTTCAGATAAGTTGAGAAAATTAACTGCGTCATGTACATTACTCGCTTTGAAGCTGTTGTAAGAACCGACCTCCTTCAAGACTTGTACTGTACTGTACTGTACTTTAATAATTTTCTCATCTGTTCGCAGTTGGAATCCCCTTTTGAAGTCCATTTTTATGGAACAATCAATCTGGTGAGGCATCTTTAAATTTCGATTCAACTCCCAGTCAATTCAAGTCGTTTGATGTAATTTTTTTTCTTTCTCTCGACGAGGTTCTTCGGTACCAACTGTCGATGAAATTATTATCTTTGTGGAGATCGATGAAATAGAGCCGTAATAAATCCTCTCGTTTTTTTATCCGGTTTGAAAAAAAAAATGGTGATATAAGTGATTCGGCCTGAGGAATAGAAAAATATTTATATTTTCATGAATCAAGTTTCTGTGCGTCCGTACAGATTATTACTTGTACTGTGTGAATTCGTCAACTTTCTATTTCTAAGTCGGTGGCGTTCTCCGAAGTCTGAGAATTTCTCGGACCTTATTATTTTTTTTCTCCTTCATTTGCTGAGAAGAATTTTTAGAAAAGACGAAAAAATGCTTGGGCGAAAGCGGGAGACGAGTTGTCACGTCGTTGGCGGCTTTCACACACCATCTGTTCCTTGTAAGGAAGAAAAAATAAGTGGAATATAAATAAAATAAAAATTAGGAATCCGATGACGACTCAAGCTGCTGTCAGACGCGGTTTTCGTGGGAACCATTCGGGGAAAAGGGATTGTTTTAATTGCATGGGAAGGACTTCAGCATTCGTGTCCACTCGGATCGGAAACGAAGCCGTTGTCCTTGCGACGAGGAGGAAAAAATATGCCGTTTCGATCCCAGCTGTGACAGTTTCTTTCTTTTGTGTATGTGTGTGTGTGTGTTTTTCGAACCTGGGGATGGGGATTTGGAATATTTTGATGGACGAGGAAGTGAATTAACGGTAGCTGATGCGATTCCGCATTATTGTGTGGAGTGCGTTTGCTGGGCGATTGCCGGCCCCAGTAATGAAAGTTGACTCCGTGGTGTAGCTTGGTGTCTCAGAGTTGTGCCAAAAAAGGCACGTATTTATTCAAATTTGATCATTTTAATTCCCAAGGACAAATAAGTGTCATTACAGTTTTAGTCGTCGAAAAATCGAAGCAGTGTTGTTCCTGTGTGTGTATAGGTGAACTCTATTTGAACTTTGTGTACCATGCATAATTGAAAATAAGACCCTATTCATTATTAAGATGTTTTTTTTTTGAGTCTGAGACGTTTTTAATTTTATTTATAGACCTAATGGAAGACACATTTTTTTACTATGCTGAATTGCTTAATAATAAAATGAGTGTTTTGATTCTTCCCTTGCTTTTGTCGTCAGGCGAAGCTCTTTTTTCTTCCTTCAGCTACTATTGAGACATCATTATTTTTTTGTGCAACAAAAATGATGAGAAAATTTTTCGACAAAATATGTGATACATTTTCCTCATAATTTAAATACGAGATCTTTTCTACAGATTTCAAGATTCTGGACATGTACAGAAAATTGCACAATAGTCTACCGAGGGTTTTTCGAACAAATTTCAGCATAAGAAATTTTTTTCCAATTTTCAAATCATTTTTCAGTGAATACGTATGTTCACTTTTCTGCAATTGAATCATACACATGGTCAGCTGGACTGCAGCCGGAATTTTGGACCAATTGATTTAAAAATATTTTCTGGGATTTCCAAGTGTTCAGAAATGCAAATAGAATAGCTCTTTCTTCTGCTGTTTTTGTGTGTGTCATGAAATGTTTTCTTGGTGGTCATTTTTGATCTTTGCTTTGACTGGTTTTAATTGACACTGAATATTTGGCAGGGTTTTCTCCCATTTGAATATTTGTCCTTTCCCTTTTTTCTTGGGTCCTTTTCTGTAAAATGGAAGTCCACGTCATTTTTACTTCTGACTCTTGTAAATTCCAAGGTCTGATTTGCTGGAATTCTCTCCAATGCTTTTGGACAATTTTAAGCGTGTTAGTGCGTAATTTTTGCCACGAAGAATATTCTGCACTGAAATCTGCATCTCGTCGAGCAAGAACGATACTCGAATCATTCCTTTTACACAATTGAATGAAAACTTCCAATAATGGGAACAATACTTGACCGAGTTGGGAATAATGTTGATCGGCATTTTACGTGGAGAACCGTTGCAGTTCTAAGTGGTTCTCCTCAGTGACCCTTCTCACGTATTGGGTGGGGGGTTCTCATGATCGTAAAATTTGCTCTTGTTGGAAAATTGCATGGAAATTACTGTTCTCTGTTTTTAGTGACGAGAATGCCAGTTAGTTGCCTTTTCAACAGTTCGTGGGGTAAAAATCCAAGTACTGTATTTAATGGGGATTTCATGCAGAATTTCGAGTACAGTAAAAAATTATCGACGGTAAGTGCGTGAAATCAGTTTGTTATTTTTATTGTGATTGTGGAGTCGAATCGTTTCCCAATGTCAAGCAATTATCGAGTTTCATGACCGGAACAATTTTACGAGTGTAATTTTGCGCCGGAGAATCAGACAAAAAAAAAAATCTGAGCTGTTTTTATGGATTCATGAATTGACGGATTCCGGCATAAATGGGCATTCAAGGAATGTGTACTGCGTTTCGTTCTTTTTTTTTTCGAGAAATCTGCGAGAGTTCTGATGAAATTGCTGAGCTTCCCCAAGTGTATGGCTTCTGGAGAATTACGACGGATTATTTTTCTCGTCTGGTTTCTGCGTGGAACTCGGGTACGGCGGCAATTGACGTCAAGGTGTCGATTGTAGCTGTGACTTTATGTGGGGTTTCGAATCATTAACGAGATTCAGGAGGAGCCTGAAGTGCTTTTTATGCTGTGGCATTTTACGGCTGATCTTTCTGCTGGTCATTCGAGGAAAAGTGCTTGTAATGCGATTTTTTTTTATTTCGTGATGGAATGGAATTTTACGGAATTTAGGCGCGTCAGTTGCGATTTTTTTTGTGTGAACTCTAAAGTGTTTCTTCAATGCGCTTCAAAAATTTTTTTTAAACGGGGTTTATCTTCATCAGTCAGATGTTGTCAGGGAAGTGATGGGTTTTAGTTCTTGTTAATGCTTGAGGAATGAATTCAATGATAATTCCAGCGTTTGAACTCTCCATTATTGGTGACCTTGTGTTTTTCATTTCTTTTTTTGGAAGCGCCACGTTTCAGAATTGACTTGAATTGCTTTTGGATAATTGCAAGATGTTAGGTAAGCTTAAATAATATGTTGCACAATTGTGAAGTTTGCTGTGAATTTTGAAACAAATTTTGGAAACTGTCGAGGAAGCTTGATTCGGTACTACGGTATTTAAATTGAAACTGAAAAATGTGTTTTTTATCTGTAGAAGTTAGCTGTTATTAACTCGAAATTGTTGCCGTCTCTCTTCTTGAAATAAATGTTTTGTTCGAAATTCGCAGGTCTGCAGGACTATAAGTTGATTGACGGTGGCCTTTTCAAAATGTCAAAATATTTGGGATATATTGTACTGTATTTCACTGTAGTGGAAATGCTGTAATTTATGCGTTTTCAAGCTTTATAATGCTTGACATACAGTACAGTATTTTTGGGCGACCGTGAGATCCATTTGAATTTTGGTTTGGGTTGGAGATCGACTCCCGAAGGCGAAATGTCACATTGACCATGGGTACAACCAAATGAAGTAAGGCTTTTCCAGGAAATATCGTTTCGTTGCATTTAATGTACTGCACTGAATTTTTTGATAGGCTTTTCTCTGAAATGCTGTAATGTTTATTCACAGGTAATGCACTGATCTTTGAAGTTTTCTGAATTTCTAAAATGCGTTCTTTACTGATTTTCAGTGGACAATTTCATTGCAGAAATTCGTTCTAGAGTATAACGTTTCACGATAAATGAAGTTATTTTGAACATTTGATAGCTCCTTCAAAACTGCCGGGAATTTTTTCATGGTTGAAATTTTTGTTTTCTAATTTCAGTTCATGTTTCGTTTTTGCTGAAATCTGAACGAGTGATTTGACCTTCATTTGCATATTTCGGGAGAAAAGTACTATTATTCAAGACGTGCTTGAAGTGCTTCAGCGCATTTGATTACTGCGCTTCAAATACTTCGGAATTGTGCATGAAATACGAGTTATGCTGATTTGATAATATTTTTAATGGCAATTGCTTTTTCGGATGATAGTGGTGTTGCAAAACGGCCCGTGTTTTTCTGCATGCCCGTATGTCCTATAATAAGAACCAATCGATTATAACTAAGAAGCGTATCCATTTATGTTCCCAAAATTATTTTAGAAAAATATTTGATGTCAGAGAATCTACTTTACTATATCTTCAGTATCGGAGAAGGCAGTTGATTCTACGTGTACTTCACGCATGAATCGAAGTTCTTTAGCCACTTTGATCAGAAACATTTCAAGATTTCAGACTTATTTATTGCCGAAGGGGAGATTTTCACCAGAATTGTTCATGCATCTTGTTATTTTTGAATCTAGAAACGTTATTTAACGATAAATTAAGGCGTAGAATGATGCATGATACATTCGTGTAAAATATTGTACTGTGCCGTACTTCACTTGGTGATTCTTTTTTTTTTTTTCGTACTCAGAAATGCATGAAGCGGAAATGTTTCAGATTACGGCCCTCTTGTCCCGAATAGTATTTCCCTGCTTGACGTTTATCTTCCCCTTTGGCTGACAAGACCAGAGCATTCTCCCTAATTTGGGTCCTATCTGATTTTACCTTTGTCAAAGGAAACGAATTTACGTGTAAAGCAGAAAAGTACAGTACTTTACCTCAAGCTGGGGGCTGGAGAATTGCCTGCTCGAATCCGTAATGAACCGGGAAGCGATATGTGTAAAAAAATAAAATAAAGGAAGAATATAATGAATAAAGGATAGAAAATGGAATAAAAAAAAGAGTTGGAAGAAGTCGTGGAGGAAGAGAGAGAGAGAGAGATGCTTCCGGGTCGACCAGACAGGGGCCCGCGTCGTCAATTATTCGTCCGCTGTTTATCTCGCCGAAAAGGGGGGGGGGTTCGAACTTCGTTTGTTATTTTTAATCACGGGCCCGGGGTTTCAGGAAGAGGGGGCCCCAGTTTTTTCCTTGTTTTTTTCGCCTCGTTCTCTTGTAATTTTCTGGACCAGGGCCGGCGCGGAATGTGTTCCACGCTGGTGCTAATGAGCTGTTCGGACATGGTTCCTCGATGCGGTTCTTCTTTTTTTGTGTGTCTATCATAGGTTTTCGGGGTATTTGGAAGTGGAGGGGGTTTATCAAAATCCCTGCGAGTCATCAAAGGATTTTTTTTTCAATTTTCGTGGAGGTAATTTTCAACCGATGGTCCGCAAAATTCTCCGAGGAATAAATCGAGAGTTTGGGTGTGGAATTTGAATTTTTGCGCTCGTAGCATGATTTAAAACCAGCTGATGAAGGCGTTTACTTGATGCTCAGTATATTTTTTTCTAAATGCCATGCATTTGTGAGTTAAATACGAGGTAAGGTTAGATTGAAATATTATGAAAATACAGTATGTAGATTGAAGTGGAGTCGTGAAGCCAGAAAATACCCTACATTTGTGAAAAGTGTAAAATCAAGAAATTCCAAGGGGGATTTTTAATACTGTACAGGCACCTTGGTCTAGTTTTAATTATTTTCTGTGGATTGTTAAAAAAAAAAAGATTCAATCGTAAAATAATATGATCAAAAATATCTTCGATCATTGACTTTTTCTTTGAAGATTGGCTAAGCCTTTTTCATCGAAATGCATCATTTATTTAGATGAAATTAGAAACATAATTAGTGGAGAAGGATTGAATGTGTGTTGTACTGTACTTTTCATAGGTGTTCGGGAAATCTTGAACGATTCGATAGCAGAATAATTCATTGAATATATTCAAATGAGATGATGTTGGAAGGAAGAATTTCATTTAACGATTTTTCGTGCTTCGAAAGGGAAAAAATTACGTCCTTTTTACACTGCATTGTAAAGAATTACACGAGTACGAGGACATATTCAATGCCGAGGGCGTTTGTTTTTCAAACGAGGCTTTTAAAATGTAGATATGAGAAATGATTCACAGAACAGCTGATGTTTTCCAAGTGCAAGTATGAGCAACGGACGGAAGGAGGAAAATGTGGCATGCTTTCGTTTTTGGCGAGGATCTTCCAACTTGGCATTGTCTCAAAATTTTGCTTCAGCTCTTGGAAGAATTACTATATTTTTCAAAAAAGTTGGATTCGGTCCTACACATTTTCATCGTCACTTTCCATGGTTGACAATTTGTCATTGTCCTCAAGGACGAGAATTCGGGTTCTCAAACTGTCGTTTCTAAAAATAGGACTAAAAAATTCGCAACAAGGTTCATGGGTTTTCGGGGTGTTTGGAAGTGGAGGGGGTTTATCAAAATCCCTGCGAGTCATCAAAGGATTTTTTTTTCAATTTTCGTGGTGGTAATTTTCAACCGATGGTCCGCAAAATGCTCCGAGGAAGAAATCGAGAGTTTGGGTGTGGACTTTGAATTTTTGCGCTCGTAGCATGATTTAAAACCAGCTGATGAAGGGGTTTAATTGATGCTCAGTATTTTTTTTTCTAAATGCCATGCATTTGTGAGTTAAATACGAGGTAAGGATAGATTGAAATATTATGAAAATACAGTATGTAGATTGAAGTGGAGTCGTGAAGCCAGAAAATACCCTACATTTGTGAAAAGTGTAAAATCAAGAAATTCCACGGGGAATTTTTAATACTGTACAGGCACCTTGGTCTAGTTTTAATTATTTTCTGTGGATTGTTCAAAAAGAATGATTCCATCGTAAAATAATATGATCAAAAATATCTTCGATCATTGACTTTTTTTTTGAAGATTGTCTACTCTAAGCCTTTTTCATCGAAATGCATCATTTATTTAGATGAAATTAGAAACATAATTAGTGGATAAGGATTGAAATCTGTGTTGTACTGTACTTATCATAGGTGTTCGGGAAATCGTGGACGATTCGATGGCAGAATAATTCATTGAATCTATTCAAGTGAGATGATGTTTCGAAGAAAGAATTTAATTTAACGATTGTTCTTGCTCCGAAGGGTAAAAAATTACGTCCTTTTTACACTGCATTGTAAAGAATTACACGAGTGCGAGGACATATTCAATGCCGAGGGCGTTTGTTTTTCAAACGAGGCTTTTAAAATGTAGATATGAGAAATGATTCACAGAACAGCTGATGTTTTCCAAGTGCAAGTATGAGCAATAGGCGGAAGGAGGAAAATGTGGCATGTTTTCGTTTTTGGCGTGGATCTTCCAACTTGGCATTGTCTCAAAATTTTGCTTCAGCTCTTGGAAGAATTACTATATTTTTCAAAAAAGTTGGATTCGGTCCTACACATTTTCATCGTCACTTTCCATGGTTGACAATTTGTCTGAAGACAAGCGGATTTTTGACGCTTAAAAAATTGTCACGTCCGCGTAGAAACAGTCGAAATGGTCGGATATTTTTTTCTGAGCGGTTGTTCTAAACTTCTTCTTGCTCCTTTCTTAAATTTTGCGGACCTCCCAGGAATCCAAAACTCAACTTTTGTTTTCGTGTTATCGTGCTGGAAATTCTTCAAGGAACTATTGACTGGTTCACTGATTAGGGTTTATGCTTAGGACTCTGTTCATTTGTGCGTGATGAAGTTCATGTTTCTTTTTTCGTATGAACCATAAATTTGTTGAGATTGAACAATTGTTTGATGTTGACTCATCAGGTTATGGGGGATCCGTGGGTCTTTTGAAAAGCCCCCTCGTACATATACCCATGAAATAAACTGGTGTGAAAGCCTTTGCAGTCTTCCAGGGCAGAATCGACCTTCTATTCCTGAATGTTTATCCCAAGTCAGACGAAGAAGAGAGTTTTTTTTCGGGAGCGACAACTTTCAAAATTGACGGAATTTGGAACCTGGTTCACGTCAGCTACTGTTTAACGCAATTTTGGAAATTCGTTTTCTTCGCGATCATCAATTCACAAAAAATAAATAATAACGATGATCGTTCAAAAGCGATGGACGTTCGCATGATATCAAAGAATCTTCCTCTCAGATTTTCATCTGGAGTATCTTCTGATGATTTGTTTGTGAAATCTATGATTTTCAAGAGGATGAGCTCTTGAAGTTGTGTGAAAATGAAATTTTGACTAACGTGCCGAGAATCGGGTGATTTTTCGAACTACCGATGAAACTCCGTGTTTTTGGAAAATATCATACTTTTTTTTCGGAATGTCTGAATGTTAGTCTGCCAAAGTTTGAGTATATTTTTAATACGCGACAGAGCCTTACATCTGCAAAATTCCAGATATGCGTTCAGTGCTTGGAAGGTTAAAAGCCTTTGACCTTTGCAAACAACGCCAGTAACATGAGGAAGAGAAACAACAGATGAAACGTGTCATGTGCGTTCATTCGAAAAAGTTTGAGCATTAATCTATTTCAAGTTTGACTCGGGAAGTTAAATGTTGAGAGCTGAAGTCTCCACAACACGAGAATGAACGAAAATTTCGGATAGAATAAAGTAAAGCGTTCAAATTATTCAGAGGAAGGAAACCCACTTTGATCAATCTGGAACTTTTTGTAGAATTCCAAATTGGAGCTTGAGATTTATTTTCGAGTTTTGATCAAGCAAAAAAATTGCACTTAACCTGTCGGCAAGCTCTCTTTTTAAAATGTATTTTTCAAAGGTGCAGAACTGACTGACTGACTGATTGAATGTGTATGAGTGGGAAAATGCCTTTTATTAATGTGATGTGATAGCCTTGGTTAAAAACGATATATACATAAGATCATCCGAATTTAGAGAACTGGGATTGGCTAAGAAAATTTAAAACCGAAGACATCGCAGAACTTGTGAAAGCATGCAAATCTAGGGAGGAGAAACTTTTCCCAAAATTTCCCGGTTTATTTATTTTGTTATTTTTTGGATGTTTTTTCTACCTGATTCAACTTAACCTTGATCGACGAGGAGCGACACGGGTCCCCAAAAGATTAAGAATCTCTGTGGTTTCTTTTCTACCATTTGCGCTGATTCCCTCGATGCAAAACGAACTCATTTGCTTTAATAAGGAAGGTACTGGATTTATTTGTCGGGGTTGATCGCAGGTTCCCGCTTGTGTTAATTTTGGGTGCTGCTATAAAAAAAAAAAGAAGCGATGATTCGACTTGCGCAACGGACGCAATGAATAAAGAAGAATCAATCCTTGAGGAGCATAACCGCGATACGCTGGCGTTTTTTTTTTTTTTTTTTCTTTAATATCGTCGGCGAGATCCAGCTTTGTTTTTCCTTTCCGACATTGACTTTATTCAAACCACCCGCATGAATTCTACATAAATGTTGTTCCAGTTCCTGAAGAACGGTTGCTTCTTTCGGAGGAAGATGAGGGCTTTTTCGTTTGCCAAACAGTTACGTTTTACTGGACTTTATTCATGCGGACTGCTTCCGGGTGGCGGAGAAAAAAAAACTGTCCATTAGAAAAGTTATTTGATGTCCGGGGAAAATGATGATTTTTTTTTGTTGGGCTGAACGAAATGCTCTCCGAGGTGTGGTTACAGTTGAATGCGTTTGAAAACGGCGCGTCCCAAAATATCGCGTGCGAAAAAGCATTTGTTCACAAAATTTCAAGAAAAAAAAAACAGTGCAAGTGAAAAGAAACAAGCGAAGAACAGCGTTAAAAATGTGATCCGATTGCTCTTCTGCGTGTCAACGCTTTAGAGTTTTTTTTTTTTTTTTTCAATTTGCGCGTCTCAAAACGGCGCGTGTAAAAAAAATCTTATAACGTGAAAGAAGCTAAGCTCGCGAGAAATTGAGAATTCTGCAAAAATAGGCATCATCATGCGTGCTTTAATAAGGAGGGGAAACTGATCGATTAATTCTTGTCATTGCATTCGTCGGGATGAGAAGGTTATAAAATTTCGAAGAGGCTGAAAGAAATGTAATAATTGTCCGGCGATGAGAACTTCCATTTTTGAAATGTTTTTGCGCATGTACACCATTTTGCAATCCTTGCAATTCTTTAGTTCCGCTTTGAGACGAGGTAAATTGAATCATTTTTGGCACTGAAAAGATGTTCTGTTTTAATATCTAGGATACGGATTATGCGCTGGTGCGATTTTTTGCGCGCGTTTTTCTCCATGTTTTTAAGCGGCACGTCATCGTCGTCGTGATGCATTTCGTGGGATAAAGAATTCATTTTCGAGGATTCGTGGGGTTTCTGATGACCGAGGTTCCAGATTTTATGTTTAAAAAATACATTCTGTGATTTTATCTCGAACATTTTGGAAAAGCTTGTATATTTTCGTGCGACCCGGAGAACGAATTGTTTTCTTGCGGAAGCTTGACAGGCGATGAGATCAAGAAAGAGAAAGTGAAGGTGGCATGTTAAAGTGATTTGACGGAGTGACAGATGGCTTTTGGTGAGGAGGGAAAAGCTCTTTTTCTTCTTCTTTTTTGGGTCAGCAGGGCAGGTCCAGGTGGTGGCTGTGGTTCTCTTTGTGTACACGAGAACCTTGAAGAAGCTGATGGGGGACTTGATGATGCGAATTTTTTGCATTTTTCTTCCCGCATGCTGTCTAAAGATGAAATAAAATAAATAAGAGTCTGCGGTTCTTTTTTGGACGCCACTTTTTCTTCCGCATATGCGACTGAGGAATATGCTGAGCAGTTTTCTGTTTTTATTTTTTCAAGATGGCAGAAAAAGTCGCCTGGCTCGTTTATTAGTATTTTTTCATTGACGAGTTTCAGCTTGCAGACAGTTGCAGGAGGAAAAGAATTGCGTGAATAAATTATTTAAAGGCTTTACAAGTATATATAATTTTTTTCAACGATACCTCAAAGGATTTCCTGGCGATTCCCCGTGTGGGAATTTTTAAAATTCTGATTTGAATTTTAGGTCGTTGGAAAGCTTGAGACTCGAAGTAGCTTGTCTGAAACTGCATTTTCTCTAAGAAATATATATTTAATGACACCGACGGGGATTTTATTGATGTGAAAACGCTTGGCAGGTAGATCATAGATTATTCGTTTTGGGGTTTAAAAAATTTTCATTTGAACTGAATTCGAATTTTCCCCGTTTTTTTTTCATTTCTTTTCGATGTATGAGGTTCCGTGTTCTTAAATCAAGAAATTTTAAGCATGTTCGCCAGGAAATTTCATAGAATTAACAACTATATGGACCAGCTACTCTTTTGTTCGACGGAATACTTTTCTGCCATGAAAAAAGTATGATTATAATTTTCAATTACCAAAGAAAGCACATCCTGGATCTCGATTTAATGAAATTCGTATTGTGATAATTCTTGGTGATGATCACCACATGATTCCATCAAATTCTATGCCAGCTGGGGCACGAAATATTTGACTGAAATATACGGAAGGTCAAATGTTGAAAATTATTAAAATCAAAAGTAATGTCTTTCATAGAAACCAACTTATAAAACTCGTATCTAATTTAATGCTCTGTCAAGGAACAGTAAAACTTGACGCGCTTAATAATAAAAAGAAACATTGGACTAGTCATAATTTAGTTACCATGTACAAAGGCCAAACGAAGTGTTGAAAAGAGTTAAAAGCCTCTTATCTGAAATGACCCAAGTGTTTGACGAAGTGCTTTTTAGCCGTAAAATGCTGTGATTACATTTCTTGTCCTATTAATTTTGAATGAATGAATGAAGAAAGTCGACTTCCTGTTCCCGGTTCCAGGAGGCTTCCTTACTTAGTCTGAAGTGTCCTTCAAAATAATGTCATTACCGTGTTTCTAGCTCATTATTCACTTCTTTTAGAACCAATGAAATGTTGTTAATGCATTTTTAAAACCAGGCTTTCTTTTCTTTGAACGCGTTGAAGATGATACATACTGTAATTCATAACCCAACTTTGGCGGGATTTTTTTTAATGGCATATTCTGGTTGAGGTCCGTCGTTTTTTTTGTGAATGACTTGGGCATCAGCTGCCGCAAAAGGTATTCGAAGATAATGGGATCATCTGACCTTTCTACGATGATTAATTACCCGCTGTCTTGCAACCATGATAGCGACGAATTTAGGTGTAAGCGCTAGTCAAGGAGTAACATCTCGACTAATAGGACCTCCTCCTCCTTTGAACAACGATTACTACGGACTACGGGGCCCCTTTCCAACTCTGGAAGTTAACTTTTTCTTGTTGGTGTTGGTCTTATTCGCCATCCTTTCGTAACTGTTGCTGGATAAGATACTTTTAGCCTTGGTTGTATGTAAATCCCGAAGGATGTTTATTGTTTGTTCAGACTTGGCTGCGAGTTGGCCGTGGCCAAATTTGGGCACACTTGAGGGCTTAATGCGAGTTCGTCGGTCAATAAGCATTTGTTCAGCTTCCGTTTTTGATCTTTGTTTTTCGTCAGAGGTGGACGGAAGTTTAAATATTTAGGTTGTTTGTTCAGTCATGAAAGGTTAATTTGTTGCGGAGTTGGTCGTGGGGCAAGAATTTCTCGCGAGAAATTCATGGGATTACATTAGACTCATTATTTAGATGTTGCTCAATTTAGTACGGTATTTTACATTAAAAGCTGAACACTTGGATTTAGTTTAGCTTCTTACAAATCGATTTGAATTTAACTTGGATCGTCAGAAAAATGTTATGAGTGTGAGAAACGTATGATTTTGTGAAAAATGTTCGTTTCGTAGAAAATGCCGAGGAGGAATCTTGGAAGTGTGTTTCTTTTCGATTTTAGGGTTTATCGTGTATGAGTAAAATGTTGAAGGTATGCGAGTTATTCAATTATAATTAACCCGGGTGATCGCGGATTATTATTATTATTTCTTTTTTTACGTGGCGAAAGAGGCGAGAGAAATTCGCTGAAATTGTTTTGCATTATTCGGAAATTGAAATTTTCTTCACCGGTAGCCGGAAAACGGTAGGCAAAAGTGGCCCTTTTTCGGGTTTCCTTCTGCGCTGTAGGAATTCGAGGAACGAGGAAATCGGATGCTTGAGAAATTCAGGCGCATTTTTCACGTGCTGAGAGTGAGATTTTAATATGAAACAGCAGCGAGTGTGGGACTCGAAAAAGGGGATCGGGTGTCCAATCATCCCAAGTCCAGAGTCGCATTTTTTTCTTCTCTTGTTCTTTAAAAGATTGCCCGCTGTTACACCGGGATTGGATTTGTTTGCGACATCTCCAAAAAAGGCGACTCGGGTTCGTGGGAAAAATGAAAAAAAAAATAAATAAAGACCGGTAGCAAAAAGGGACGCAGGAAATTCGGGCGCTTGGCTCGTGGTATACGGGATCCATTGAGTGACTTCACGTCGCAGCATCTTTTTTTTCTTGTGTGACAACATTTTTTTTTCAGATTTTTGAAAATTCGACGATTGAATGTTCCATGCTTGAAAATTTGGTCAAAGCAGAGGCTGTCAAATTTGTTTGCCAATTGCCGAGCCCTCTTTTCTCCTGAAAGCATTTTTTTTGGTGGAGCCCCTTTTGCAGAATCAAATCATCAGCTTAAATTCCATGAAGAATTTTCATTGTCGCATTTTTGCTGTTCATACTTTGAGTCTATAGCGTGCAAAAAAGTCAATTAAAAAATGTACGCTGTTTTTTTTCGAAAAATGTTCGTGAATTGTTTTTTTTTTTTTGTGGAGTGGGCTAAGAGTTCGAATGCCTGAGGATACCTGAGGGCTCCGCGGAGCACCTGATGAAAACCTCTGCGATAGGATGTCTCCTTGTTACCGCATGATGTGGGTGGAAGTTAATTGGTTTGCATTGCTATTTTTATTTCAACAGTTTGGTTTCAACTAAAAAATAAAATAAAAATTGCATCAGGTTGTGATTGTTGAAGGTGGACTATTTCGCCAACATTTTTCTGCAGAAAAATTTGGCATGCTGCGAATATTTTAATGAGCTTCAAAATATGCCTGTGTTGTTCTTCAGGTGGAATTTTTGCAGCTAGTTCCTTTGCCAATGATCCTCGCATAATTGGTTGACTGCGAATACCATAGCGACGCAAATTTTTTTTCTGGTCTGCAGTTAAAAATAACATCACTGATCACACTCTTGTTTATACCGGAAGCAAGCTTTCACTGACGTTGCTATTTTTGGGTTTTTTTTTTGTTGGAGAAGGAACTAATTTAACGGCGCAGATCAAATGTAAATATATTATGCCGTGTGAGGTGAAGAGCCTTTAGCCTCGCTTTCTCGAAGAATCTTTAGCTGCCTCATCGTCTGATTGCTCAACCAGGCCTTTTTGCGAAGTTCGGTTAAATGCTTCATCATCCGAAACCTTGTTGATGTGACCCACTGAACTCATAGTTTGAGGAAAACACTCGATTCTACGCAGTCGGAAGGTGTGGAAACATGGTCAGGAGAAATGTTATTTTGTTCTGCGTCAATTTAATCTGAATAATTTCATCTCTATTGATCCGTTCTTAACGCATGTGAGACTGCGCAATTTATTATTTTCGTTGGAAAATGCGATGATTTGTGACATGTCTGAAAAAATGATAATTTGTTCAATTTTTATTTTTTGAACGAACTGCAATCCAAGATTGTTTCTAGTTTACTGTTACTGTTGGTTCGAAACCCAACATTTGAAAATGGCGAATATTAAGACATCTTTATTTTTATGCTAATTTATTATCGAGTGAACGAGATGGGAAATTCTGGGGAGCATTTAGACGTACAGTATTTTTTTAAAAAGATTTTTATACACATTCTCTTCGTTCATTTGGGTGTTTTTACGGACGACTTTGGATCCATTTTTCATAGTTGGAGCATTGCACGCAGGTGTGTCATGAGACTCGTCTCAATTTGGAGTTGAAAATTCTAAATTGACCCCCATTCTGGCTTAATTTTCGCAAATATCGATTTAGAGAAGTTTATTTGTTTCGTGCGAAACTATATTCGTGAGAATTGAAAAACATGGGGTGGATCGTGTTCCTGCTCGCCCTGTTGACAAAAAATAAAAATGTATACAGTATACCTTTATACATTTTATATTGCTTTGTTTGTTTTCGTACCCTCGGAATGAAGTTAGTGTGATTTTTTTTCGTCTCAGTTTTTATTTTTTTCTGCAATGCAATGCGGCGCGGAAGACTTTGTTTGTGCGTTGGTGGAAAGCCTCCCGTCGCGTATATGGTTATAGTGATTATGGCCACTGCTGCTGTGTTCCCTTATGCGAGAAGTGCGACGGAATTGTATCACCTTCGCCTTTTTCGACAGCATATATACAGGCTGTATATGCGATTCTCATTCTGTATTTCTCCCTCTCTCTCTCTCTCTCTTGATCTTTATTTTTTTCCTCCTTCTCTCTCAAATGTGTCGTATCTTGTGTCGGTGTTTCTGTCGGATGCCGAGCAGATGTCGGTAAATAAGCGCGCGTGGGCGACGAGTCCTCGTCAGAAGTCTTTCCGGCGAGAGATATGGACGATGTTTTTTTTTTCTCGTAAACCAGAGGTGGGAACCTGGGCTCTCCTGTGAACCTGGAGACCAGGTTCAGACGGGTACACCTGAGTTGTGGGGGGGAGGGGTGGTGTTTATTTACATTCGGGTGTGTGATTTTTTGTTGTGTCTTGTTTCCCGGGATACCCTGCTGCTGGTGTGTCTTGTGTCATGTCAGTTGGGATCTCGATGCAGTGGTACCTGGGTTAATTGACGCCTCGCACAACGGACGACGCGGGTTCGGATAGTGGAAACTGGGTTTAGATGAATAAGACTGCGTGGAGAGGGATAGTTTTTTTCTTTCAATTGATTGAAGCTGATGCAGGACATCTTCCACTCGATGAATGAAAGCTTGATTCAAGTCATTTTTGTCGGGTGTCCTGGTGTGATTTTATATTATTCCCTTTTATATTATTTATATTGATAATTTTATATTATTATTATATTATAATAATAATTTTATTATTTATTTATGTGTAAAAACGTAGTAATTTATTAAACAATCTTTGTACGAAATGTTCAAAAGACCTGAAAGAGACTGATCGGAATACATTGGTGCTTCGTACAATTAAACGTAATTCGTGCAAACGATGTGTTCGTTGTTCAATTTGTTCTTCATACGATTCACGATTTCCCATAGATGTTTGTGTCGTTTAATTCGTTCCAAGTGAGTAAAAAAGTGAAATTTTGTATTTCTGTAATGGTTTTTGTTGTTGTTTTAATATGAGACAAATCATGCCCAAGAAAGCTTTTGGATTCTAACGGCATTTTCATGTTCTTGAACATTAAAAAAAATTTTGCTTGTTGGCAAACTTGATTGAGGGGATGGATTCAGTAAGAGAATAAATATACTACTTTGATTTATTGACGGTTCGGATAATTTACTTGGCACTGGAACGGATTGAAACATTCAACTGAGACACCATTAATACCCGTTGATGGTGTTTTCTAGGTGACGAAACCCCAGCTTATAGGAATGCGAAATAATAAATCTGCCCGCTCTTTTTTTTTATGATTGAAGAAATCGCAGCGCATTCCGAAGAGAATCGGTTTACTTTGCGTGATGTGAGCGCTTCAAGGAAATTAGGGCGGTTTTTTTTTTTTCGCCGAAAAGCAGTTGACGCAACTGGGGAAAGAGGGATCATGATCTCTCTTGACTTGAAGAAAATGTTCTTGGCAAATTGAGATCCATTTATGAGTTGATAATTTTGAGTAGGAATACGTTTATTGTATTTTTTAAATTCTTCAGAAGAGGACAGTATTTTAGTGGTAAAGAATGAGGAGCAATGAAAGTTTATCCGTTTCAAGTGTCATGAAGTTCGCACGTGATTCTACGACTGTGAATGGAAGAGAGAAAAAACGCGAAATTGTTTCGGACTTGAATTAATCTGGCGTTTGATCAAGTGTACGGTTATATTTTCTTAGTCATTTTTTTTATCGTGTTCAGAATATGTTCTAGTCCCTGATTTGGAGAAATTTACGGATTTATTTTATTAATACAATACTTCATTTCTATCGCACCGAAAACGTTTTTTCTCATGGGTAAATGTTACTGACGGTCTCAAATGAATTTTAATTTTATTCCGAGTCATCCAGAATTTAATGATCCTCTGGTTTCCTCATGGGTGCGAATGAGCTTTGCTACAGTTAGATAACTGGGTCGCTTTGCTTATTCTTCGTGATTACGTGGATTTTTCATTTGAAAATTCTGATCTATCCTTTTAGCATCATGGAAACACCAGAAACTCGACAATTATTTTAATTCAACCTTCCGCAGGTCTTCTAACCTTAATTTGAAAACCTACAGAAAATACTGAACCTTCCACGACAGGCTGATGAATTATTTTTTGAAAAAGCTGCTGATCCCGTGTCATGGAATTTCGTGGGAACAGGTCTTTGTTGAGAGAAGAATCGGTGGGTGGAAAAATTGCGCGAAGTTATTTATAAAAGTAAAATGTGTGAATATGGTAATGGAGAAGCCGAGTTCGTGAGACGGGTCTCGTATCCCACATGAAATTCTGAATAGGAAACCCAGGCATTGTTTGCCGCCAGGGACTGTGACGTTAATTCAAATCGGGTTCTGCCTTAGGCAGAAAAACGGGGTCTTGTCCACTTGCTCGAAAACAAGTTTGGAGGCACGTGGTTCTATTTATAAATTTCTTTTTGAACTTGTTGAGTGCTTAGGTATATGTTCAATGATGTTGGGATTTAAAAGGTGGGTGGGGTTAGTTTGAAGAGGTAGGAAAAGATTCATGTTTAAAGTTGAGTGAGTTCAAGGTTTCCTTTCGAGTTTTCTTTTTTTTTCTTCATCCCGGCGTATGAACTTATTGAAAATCAAGCAGGAGTCTCTTCGATCTCAAAATGTTACCCAAGAAAAAGCCAACCAATTTCACGTGACCGAATCCAACGAATAGAAAATTCAACCAAACCCTACTGCACATCCAACCACGTAATAACGCGTAATTAAATATTGGACAAGCCTTTTCAATAAAAATTAATACAACTTTCAGGACTTTGGACGTGTGAAGCAATTTTAGGAATTATTCAATTTATTCTGCTTGATTCGTCTTGCACTGAAAATTCAAGTCATCAAAAAGGAAGTTCCTTTATTGGAATTTTTCAGGTTTCCTCTGCGAAATGTGAATGGATTCCGTTGTTCCGTCTGCAGTAATTTCCATTATTGAAAATATTGTCCATGTCCCCGATGAACCTTTCATTATCTGTGTTGTATTTTGGGCTCTACCAAGTATAGTTTTTGTGTGCACACCTTTATACTTCACACGAATTTTAGACGCACATTTTTTACGCCAAAATCGTTCGAACAGAAGTCTTTTTTTATCGCTACATTATTTGCGCCCGAGATTCGCAGGGAAAATTTATGATTGCCTACAACCAACACGATTTCCGAAATATAAATGGTCTGAACTTCAGTGAAACAATTCCTCGACGCTATTTTAAATTTATGGTCGAAGCGAAACGTCTTTTGGAGATTTAAAGCTGTAAACGGAAGCTTTGAAGTATATATAATCGATCGACTTTTCGATTCTGGACTTCGGAGTAATGTAATTGAAGTACAGTAAAGCTCGCCTTTCGCAAAGCAAAATTATTATTTTTATTCAAAATTGAGTAATACAAAAGTGCGTCTCGGAAATTAATGGCGTCTCAAATTCGAGTAAACACGGGGCACATTGTTCCCCATTTTCCAAGCCCTTGAGCAGTGATCGCCCAAGTTATACTTCAGGCTCCTTTTCATTTTCCTGCCACGCACAGCTTTTTCATCACAGGGACGAGAACATTTGTATATACAGTACAGTAACGTTTTTGTAAAGCTAAGTGTATGTATTTTTTTATTTTACTTGTTCGCCCTTTGACAGAACAAAAAAAAAGGAACGAGAAAAAGTGACGCAGGGCTTTTTTTATTTTCGCCATGAACAGCATAGAATGAGTTATCGGAGCGGAGGAAAACTTCTGATGGCGTGGCGAACAGCGATTTGCAACGCTGCTGCCACGCCCGACGTGAGCGCTTTATTTGCCGTGAGGAAGCAAGACAGTTTTTCCTTCTCTGTGTATATCTATTTTATTTTTATTTTTTTTAAAGAATACTGTATATATTTTGGTTGGGAAGAAAGGGTTGTGATTTCGTGTTGTTCTTTGGGAGAACTGCGCAATTTTGATGTAGGTTGTGAATAGAGGCAGTTGATCTTTGAGTCGGTGGTTACTTCCCCCCGGTGAACGAACGACGTTTCTGATGTGAAAACCTGCAAAAATATCGGTTTTGGTTGCCTTTATACGAATTTGATGGAGCATGACGGTTTCGGGTTTTTATCGTCTCAAGATTACGACCTTTATTGGATGAAACGGAGCCATAAGTGAGGCCAGTTTCAGTGAAGGACGAATGAGTTGAATGCCCTGTTAGCTTTTTTTTTTTTTTATGTGCGCAATTGAGTTGGAATTTTATTTCAAGTTTGTAGATTTCTTGGGCGTGGGAATAATTTTTTTAGAAAGGGATTTCAGAATTGAGAAGAACTCAAGTGATGGCTAATTCCAGGCTCACTGAAAATACTTTTTTTCAGACGAAGTGTTCGCCGAGAATTAAATTCCAGACGTTTCCGAATGCCACGAAAATCGATTTAAAAAAAAAAGTAAGCTCGGGTTGTTGAAAAGCCGTCAATCACTGTTTTGTGTCATTTTCGAATGATTTAGCACAGTGTTTCCGAGCCTGTGGTCCGCGGAGGTTTTTTGCCGGTCCGGAGGAAATTTCAAAAGTAGCAATGAAGTCTGTTATCTTCATCCGAAATGTCATAAAGATAATGTCAGTTGGAATTATCTGATGAAAAAGAAAAGTCGGCTCTTTCCTATTGACACTTCCGACAAGTGTTCACACCCTGAAATAAATTACAGTATTTAGATTTTTTTTTTCATTCTGAGGAACTTCTTCTTTAAGCCCACCCTCATAATTTAGTGATGAGATTCCAATGCCTGACTGTTTCTCACTTTTTCAAATGAGCAGACATTTTTTAAATGCTTGCCGTGGAGTCTTTCAAGCAAAATATTTTTTAGTCTGGAAAAATATCGTGAAACTTTGCTGTTCTGCGGAAAAATGTCGGGAAATTTGCCAGTCCGCGGGTCAAAAAGGTTGAGGAACACTAATTTAGCAGAATGCATCAATGCTATTAGATATTTTCTGATTATGCCGTTGAAGAAAGATTAAATGAGAAAGAAAAAAATCAAGGTACCGCAATAGTTATAAATTTTCATGAATGGTGTCCGTCGAAATTCAGTGCCTTAAAATTTCATCTTTCGAATGTCTTGTGGATTGTTCGGAACATTTTTTTTTCGTGGGTTATTACATGTTTGAGGTCTATAAAACTTATATTTAAACTCTCCAGATACATTCAAATTTTTGAAGCGTCTGGCCTTTGTGTTTGATAGGTACTCGTTCTTAAATTGAAGAATTATGTGCGGATTTCCATGCCCAGCAAGCAAGTGAAAGTTTTGGTTATACTGTCGGAAGGATTATTTTTTTTTTCTTCTTTGCCTCCCGAGAAGGAAAAGTTCCGTTGCTTCAAATCTGAGGTTCATTTTGAATCCGGAGTTTACGACATCTCATGCGAAATCTCAAACCATTTCCTCCTCAATTTAACAAGGGAAGTCATGAGACAAAAATCGTCCGAAATTCTGCCGCAATGAGGCAATCTTCGTGCTTTTGACGGGAATCGAAAACCGATTCCAGGGTTTAGCGTTCTACGAAACGTTTGCTTTCGGAATGAGGCAGAGAGAAGAAGAAAAAAAAAAAGAATGTCATAGCCTGGAAATTTCAGTCCGATTATCGGTAGTTTGGAACAGCGTCGTGAGCATCTGTGTGATTTTGCGGAACAAATTGATGGGCTCTCAGTGGGGTTCCGAAATGGATCACGTGAGTGCGTCGATTTTCGATTCTGGCTTCGGAATTATGCCCATGTTCATGTTGGATCAGGAAAGAAATTTCCCAGATTTTTCAACGTATTCCCTGACATATATATATTTTTTTTTCTAGCTCCCATTTGTGAATTTTCTCCTGGTTTTTCATGTGTATTCTACTGATCCGAAGCAATTACAGTAAAAGTTTCTGATTCTGTATGAATTTTGAACACATTTTCCACCCTGGGTTCAGTACTGTTGTGATGAACGCAATTCAGACGTTTGTAATTTTAAAAACGGACAGAATAAAAATGTGAATGCGAAAACAAAGTTCGGTGTGTGGTTTTTTTTTTTCAAAAGTCGCGGTAATTAAAACGAAGCGAAAGCCACTAAATGAGACGCGTAATTGTAAAAATAATTTCAGCGAACTTTGAGTTTTTAATGGCATTGATTCAGAAATTTATCTACTTTTCCCTGGCTTACCTTAGATGCATGCATGATGAAATGAAGGGAAAAATCTTTAAATTTTTTCTAAAGCTGACGTTTTTATCTCGTGTCTGTTAACGTGCGAACCGGTTGCTTGCACGTGTGGATCATGGCACGAGTTTGCGAAATCTTGTGCACGGGCGAAAAACTATTTTCTCGAGTTTGCAAAGCGCGAAACTCCTCCGTTTCTGCAATTTTCTGCGGATATTTTTATTTTCATTGTTGAATGAAGTAAGGTATCCGTATTTTTGATTTTTTTTTCATTGGCGCAGAGCGTTATTCGATTAAAAGTTGTGAAAAAAAAATTAGCAGTGGAAGCAAAAGTTTCTTTGATTAAATTCTCGTGAAATCGTTCGATATTCATTTTACGTGCGAGTGATACTTTAAGACAAAACATTTTTGCTCAATCTCAAATCTTGCCTCCTGACGGAAAAAATCGAAAATCCCGGCGCTTTCTATTTTTTTTTAGCGTGTTGGGGGGTGGGGGGCTTTTCTTTCTTTTTATTTATTTGAAGAGCATAAAAATATTCTTCGGTAAACACAAGATTGTGCATGGGCAGATTTTTTTTTTCATTTTCGTGCATTGAAATTTTTCGTTTATCACGACGAATAAATTAATTTTCCTTGGGGATATCCTGAGTTTGCAGGAATATTAAAAACCGTAACTTGGTTTTTTCGAAAAATTTTAGGTACAGTACGTATTCAGACTCACATTTATGTGCAATATAAAGCATGAAGGGTGATTTTTTAGGCATTCAAGTGCTGTTTCCGGCATGATGCATTTTTAAAGAGCAATTTTTTGCTCTTATTTCTGAACCTGTTGGTTTTCTGAATTTTGAATGTTCAGAATATTTTTTTCTCCCAAAATCGACTCTTGAACTTTTCAGCATATGTTGAAACAAAGGATTGACTTTTCAGTTTGTAATAAATCCAGATTACGAATGATGCAGATTGTTTCTTCGAAACAATTCGTGATGCATTCAAGAGCGATATTGCACATACTATTTTTTCATGTTTTCAGTTTTTTTTTGCGAAATTTAAATGGAAACAGAGACTAAACAAGTACATTTTTCTGGGGTACGCGATTTTTTCTTTTGGGTTTCAAATTTTCAAATTCAAGTACATATCACTCGAGTTTATGTTCCTATGGGACAAAAAGTTTGTCTATGTGTCTGATGGCTTTTTCAAGATTTCTCTTGGTTTGATTGATAAAATTATGCCTACTTTTTATTTTGCGAGAATTTTGAGTGTTTGATCGAAACACTTGGTACTCCAGCAGTAAATCCGAAGGCAGTGCTCGTGGCCATTTTTTCCAATTGTGTGAACATTTTGCATTCACGGCATCTTCCAAATTTTTGCCATCAAGCAATATCCGAACGTTCCTGGACGTCTATTTTCACATTTTTCGTGGGATTCCTTTTTGCGTGCCACGAAACTGCGTTTAAAATTTTTTCCCTTCCATGTTGCGACGAAAATTCCACTTTTCCATGTTGAAATCCTGGTCTAGTACTTTTTGTGGATTTGAAGTGTTTTTCACGTGCAAGTGCGGTGTTGATGACCTGTTTCGATGTGTCCACGACAAGTTTTTTTTTTTTTTGGATACGCGAAACTTTTTTTTCAGAAAGGTTTACAAGTTCCGGTTTCCATGCTGCAATGGCAATTCTACAGTGAGACCCCAAGATGCGGACATAATTGGTGCATCAAGAGTGTCCTTAAGTCAAAATGTCCCTGAGTAAAGTCTCATTTTCCCTTAGACTTACATTATGTAATTTTTAATTGGTGTTTTATGTTCAAAATACTCACCATAATTTCATGAAAATAAAAATTGTCTCCCAATTTAAACTGATTCCAATCAATATATTTGAACACAATATGGACATTTGAGGAATTGAATACTGATACCTCTGTGCAGTATTGTACATAGAAATGTTGGCATTCTCAGTAAAAATAACATTCAAGTGAAAATTAGCAGAGAAGGCAGTCTCTCTATGCTGGAGGTAATTTTTTTAAATTAGCTAAATGGATGGTAAATTGGTGACAGAAATTATCAAGAACTGGTTTTACATCAATTTTAGAGTTCGAAATATCTGTTTCTTGCAATTTGGTCTAAAATGTTTTCGCAATTTCATCACAAAAGTTCCCTATGGCGAGCCAGTGTCCTCAAGTCGGGCCTTTTTATTAAAATTTTATGAGAAAATTTAGTGTCCCTATGTTGAATTGTCCGCAGGTCGAGGTGTCCGCATGTGGGGGTCTCACTGTGCTTATCGATTTTTGAATTCTGAATAAGCATTCGTTGTTACATGCGAATGCTGTGTACAGCATCGAAGTGCTCATTGTGATTCGTTCATGTTGTTGCGCAATTCAGATAGAAAGAGAAGTGAGCATAGAAGTGAGAAAAATCGCGCGGAACAAGAACGACAACAGCGGAAAGAAAAATGTTGTCGGAACGAAGATGGTCCGAAGGTTCCGCGTTGCGTTTCCTAAAGGCCAAAGCGAACCAATTGTCGCTGTCGGCGCCGTCGAGTCCGTCTCCGTCGACATCCTCGCTGTCGTGGTCGACGTCCATGTGCTCCTCGTCCGAGTTGCTGGACGGTCAGTCGGTGGAAGACGTGAGCAGCGGAAGTAGCAGCGAACCCGGAACCGAGGATGTGCCCGGATTTCCGCCCGGTGAAATCCGCCAACACGCCACCGACGGCTTCATGAAGCGCTTTTGGCGCCGGAAGAAGAGTCTCACCATCAACGAATACGATCCTTCGTTCAAAGTCATCTACTTGGGGAATGTGCTCACTGGCTGGGCGAAAGGTTGGTTCCTTTGTTTTTTGTCTGAAATTGATTTAAAAATTTTACGTGTAAAATCCCCATTATTACAACGAACTCCTGAAGACCGAAACAAAAAAATACAACATTGCATCAAGATTCCCGTCAAGAATACGTACTGTACTGTATTTAAGTTTTGGGGGATGAAGTGGATGTTCATTGTATTCCTTCAAGCCCAATCACAGTATTTATTTTCTACGTTAAATCATAACAAATCATCAAAGCGGAATTAGCGGTATTTATTCTCTTCGTAAAATTGAGGCATTCTTAATAAAAAATTCAAGTTTTGCCGCAGAATAAAGAAAATCAACACAACGGAAGTAACGAATGTTTTTCCCCGTGAACAAACAATTTTCTTCTATTAGCTGTGTCAGATACTTTAATGGGTTAGATCCGTGATTTCCTTCTGAGTTACTTTTTTTCATTCAACCTTTTTCCTCGATGGCACCAGGATCAAAATTCAGGAATTCTAATACTGTACTGTAATTCTGATGGAAGATGAAACCCATCCAAAAAAAAGTAATTTCTTGTGCTGAATTTGGACAAGACAAATTTGTTGATAATTCTATTTTTAGCACGAATTCTGTTACAGTATTTCGGAAAAAGGTGTTACTGCTCTGCATCAGATTTATTTCCAGTTTGCACCAAATGTTCTCGTTTTATGATTCAGGACTACTAAGAGATTCTTCTTAATATATGGCTTATGAAAGAAAAGAAAACCAACAACACAAATATGAAATACGATATTGAAAAATGGTTATTCCCATGAAATTTACACTCGTAATGAGTTTGATTGAGAGCGGGCATTGGTTTGAATTATTCTGGAATGTGAAGGGAATGAATGTTGAATTCATGAAGTGAATCCATCAGATACTGGTTGAAGTCTGCTATTAGATTAGTAAATTAATTTTCCCTGTTCCGAGAAATCGGGAATTTCTTGGAATAATTTTAAAAAGTGGGGTATGTTTCAAAATTCGGTAAATTAAATTAATTATGCCGTGATCAAATTAGATGGAAAGTGAGCATTTCAGTCATTTTTCATCTGAAATAGCTCATTGAGCTGACAATTATAACTGATCAACGAGAAACATTTTGCATTTCTTTTCGTTAGAAAGCATTAAAAATATACCCGGTTTTTCGTGCCTTTCAATCAAAATGGGAAATTTGACATTTTTTATTTTTGTGATGAACAAAAAGTAATGTGATTGAAAATAATTCTTTTATCTGCCAAAAAATTAATTTATGGAAGCTCTGAGTTATTGAAGTCGTGCAATTCACAGAGCTCATCTGAAACCTTGAAATACTCAATTGAATGTTACAATTGAAATACTCAATTGATTTGGCGCAGAAAGGCATAATTCAAAGATTTAATACATCTGAATGAATAAATGAACAGAACACTTTATTTGCCGCTTTTCAGCATTCACACGGTTCAATCAAGATTTCCACAACCAAACCCCCTTTCCACCCAACCCAAATCCATTCAAACGCATTCAATCACTTCAGAATTGGAAACAGCGAGAAAAAAAGCTGTATANGGCAAGAAAACAAAAAGTGATCATACCAAAAGTACATGAGCATGCGGGTTTCCTGGGTTCTTTTTTTTTCTGCACACATGGCATCTCATTCCCTGACATTGGTAAAAAAATTATATGTAAAAATTAATTAAAAGCACAAGGTCTTCAGCTTGTTTCTGCATGAGGTTTAGTTGGAGGAACAAATTACAGAGAATCTTTGATGAGAAATCATATAAAGCCAGCAGTTTATTTTGATCATTTAAGATTTCAGAAAGGGTCTCTTCATTGAATTCCAGTACTTGTAAATCTATCTTAAGCTTGTTTCTATCAGTATGAAATGCTGGGCATAAGAAGAGAAGACATCTGTTCAGCCCTATAAGAAAGCCAGGATTGAGTCGAAATTCAACGTGATGCCAATTTTTAATATACTGTATTCGGGTTTTTAGTCTTGTCCCTTTTTCCGCGTCGCTCATCATCTCGAAATGGTTTCGATACTATATAGGCGAGGGTTGCGTGGATCGTCCGTTGGCAACTTTGTGGAAAAACTACAAGGCGCAGAACGGGAAACAAGAGATTCAAATGAAGATGACAGTCTCCAACAGTGGGCTGAAGGCGTTTACGAAAGAACACGGATTGACCGAGTACTGGAGCAACCGCGTGACTTTCTGCAACACGCATCCCCGATTCCCAAAAGTAGGGCGAGAACTCGTTTAAAAAAAAAATTGATTTAGCATTTCGCTTGAACAAGTTCTGTCTGTGACTGATTGTCTCTTTTTTTTTGTTCCTCTTCTTAAAAAATAAAATGAAACAGGTTTTCTGTTGGGTGTACCGTCACGAAGGCAGACGCCTGAAGCAGGAACTGCGGTGCCACGCTGTGTTGTGTCCCAGTGAGGCCAAGGCTGGGAAACTGGCCCAGGCTTTGCAGGACAGACTCCAGTTTGCCCTCCAGGTGCGTGTGTGCTATTTTCTTCTTCTTCGTCTTCTTGAATTATTTCTCTTTATTTCTTCTTTTTTTCCCTCCCCATTTTTCATCACGTATTGATTGAAGCATTCTTCGAACAACTTTCCCTTTCGCAAACTTCCCTGTTGAAGAACTCGGCGATAAATTGAGCCCTCCCCCCTTTTTTTTGCTCGCTCGCTATCCAAACACGATCTGAAATCATGAAATTTAATTTTGTGTGAGGTTTGGGTTTTTAAAGGTTCGTGTCTTACAACCTGCTTCGATGGGGGAAATTCTTAGCAATTTTTTATTGTTTTGCGAACATTTCAAATCGTCTTTCTGCAAAAGCAGGGTTTTTGTTGAGGCTGGCAGAAATTAATTCATAGTTTTTTTGTTGTTGAAGACTTGGCTTCATTCGTTTCTTTTTTTTTCTGCGTGGTGAGCAAAGGCTTGGCTTGGAATCCTTGAATTTTTTTTTAGTCGCATGAAATGGAGATCTCTTTAAGATCTCTGCGCAATTCCTCAACTCTTTCGAGTATAAGCTTTTAGATCCAGATTTTTTTTCCACAATTCGATTGTGAAACGTAGTTTTTTTTATTTTTTAACGCGTAGTTCTTTCCTTCGTGTCTTTTAAATTTTCGTAGCAAACGTTTTCGATGCGTTAATCGTTGATTATTTTGAAGTGAAACTCAGATTCACCATTGAAAGTATTATTTTGCACGATCAGTTTTATTTTCGAAAAATTTCGGCTCAAGGCTTTTTTCGGTAAACTTTGAAGAAAGAATATGTTTCGCCTTTTTTTTTGCCTAAGGCAGTGATGATTTTTTTTCTTTCAAGTTTATTGCTTTATCTACAGTTGGAATGCTTTTTATTCCCATTTAATTCGCTATATTTTTCATCTCACGTGTGTTCGTTCAATCAATTATAATTTTGATTTCGAAGCGGTGCCTTTGCTTTACTGATTTCGTGGAATTTACATTTGGTCAAGCTAGCGGAGAAATATGGAGTTGCGTGTATGCTTGACTCGTATTCTCATGCATATGCGCAACACTATAGGGAGCATCCTTATTTGTTTTGTTCCCATGCGACTGAACCGAAGTCGGAATACCATCGTGGGGAGATTGTAAAGTTCCAGGACATTTCGTGCATTTTTTTTCATTCTGTCAGACGTGGCAAGACTTGTTAAATATTTTCTTCATTTGAATCCCTTGCTGAGAAAGTATATTTGTAGTGTTCGCTTTCCTAGAACAGACGCGCTTCTTCCTCATGCGGCTTTTACAGTCAAACCTCTTCTAGTCGAACTTCAAGGGAGCAGAGGGAAAAATTATATCTAGGGAGCTTTTGATTTAAAAAAAAAAGCATTTGTGTTAATAGAAATAAAGTTATATATTTTATGTTTTTTATTTTCATTTTTTTCAATCCTGATATGCTGGAATAGCAAATAAACCCCTGCCTCCGAGTTCAGCAAGGTGTTCCCCAGAATATTCTCATTTATGATTTCCCACATTTTTTTCACTTCTCACAACAAAAGTGTTTGTTTCCTCAACTGGAAACCTCAAAAAATTAAAGCCTCCGTAAGTCAATTTTTTTCATGGTCCCTAGAAATTTGACCTGGCGAGGTTGAACTGTAGAAAGAAATAATTGCAGGAAATTGTAATTGGTGATATTCTAGGCCAGTGTTCCCCAACCTTCTTGGGCCCTCAGACCAGCAAATTTCCATGAAAAAAATTTTGGACCAGGAAATTTCCAAAAATTTTCTGCATACTGCCAAAGTTTCATATAATTTTTGCAGACTCAAAACAGGTTTGATTGAAAGACATTATGGAAGGTCTTCAAAAAGTGTTTTCTTTTTTACAAAAATGATGTTTAGAAACCCATGAAGCCACTATGATGGAATGTCTTTCAAAAAAATTGGAAAGGTGGGCTTGAAGAAACGATTCTCAGAAGCAAAAATGAAAATAATTTATTTCAGCAGGTTAAATTTTTTCTGAAGCGTTATTAGAAGAAAGGCCAACTTTTCTTTGTTCATCAGATAATTTCAACTGCCATTCTCTTTCCAAAATTTCAGATGAAGATAACTGACCTCATTGCTACTTAAAAAAAAAAGTATGCTTCAGAGAATTTCCTGCAGACCTGCAAAAAACTTCTGCTGACTGGTGCTGGTCCACGGACCACAGGTTGGGGAACACTGTCCTAGGCCTCAAATAGATTCTTGAAAGAGTTTAAAGGATGCAAAACTTGAAGGCAGGAGTATTTTGTCTAATTTCTCTTTTGCTCCCTTTCAAAACTCATCAAGTTACAATTTTTATTGCTTTTCTCTTTCCTGGGTTGATGAAATAATAGACTAAATCGCTCCAGAATATTCAAGTTTCGGGAGGTTTGAGGGTGAGGAAAATTTCCAGTTAAGGAAGTTTTTAAATCATTTAATGGGATTCAGACTCTATTATTACCTAAACTCTATTATCCCATCTGCTCAATTTTTCTGTTTGCCCCTTTCGACGTCGTAGTTTTTAATAAATAATGAGATGCCATGTGTGCAGAAAAAAAAAGAACCCAGGAAACCCGTATGCTCATGTACTTTTGGTATGATCACTTTTTGTTTTCTTGCGATGCAGGAGTTCAGGCGAGATAAACTGAACCGACAGAAGGCGAGGCTGAGTTTGGCCAACTGCGTCTACGATGTGCCTTCGCTCCCTAGACGGAAGCAGTTGCTTAGCACGGGCATGAATAATTACAGGTACGCATGTTAGATTCGGTTGCTTTGAAGCATATGATTTTTTGTGTGTGTGTCTTCATGAATTTTAGCGAGTCGATACCGTTAGTAAAATTTCGGAGGATATTTATTTTTATCCGAGGCAACAAATAAACATGAATATTCCCCCGTCATTTGTTTGCAATCCTGATGCATAATTGTTGACTGCTTCTGGTTGCAATAGAGATGAGGTATATACCAAAAATGGAAGTAAGCATGTACGAACTTGACTTGGCTTGAGAGCTCACGCAGAAATCCGTTTTTTACAGGATGAATGTTTATATTTTTTTGGGTTTCATGCAGAATCGGTGCTTGCGGAGTTTGAAAATGTTTGAGTAGTGTTGCCGTGGATTTTTCAAGCAATTAATATCTAGTGAATTATGCCCTATAAATAGAGATGAAATTTTCAATACTCTGACAACTCGTCGGATTGCACTTGGAAGAAGAAATTTTAATCATTTTCGAAAACTTGAGAAAAGATGCTAAATTAATTTCACACATTTTGAAGAATTTACCTGTGCACTGGTAAATTCATTTGATTGAAAAAAATCGAATGGTTGAGCACTGCAAGTTTTTATAAAGTTTATAATTTCCATTGCGAGCTTGAGGATCCAAAGTAAAGTAAATCAGGATGGCCTAAAAAAACGTTTTAAGTTCGCCAAAAAAAAAACAATAAATAATTGTATAATGATACCTGAAAACACATTTTAAATCCAATCCTCTGAATAATAATCTTGACCAAGAACATCCCGAAAACATGAGTAACCATTAACATTTTCATCTTAAGTTTACACGGGATCATTCGTTGATTTCAAGGTTTATATCACATTAAAATCAACTTCATAAAAATTTATAGCTTATAATTTATTGCAAAGCCGCTTTTTAAAATTGCAATCTAATATAAAATATTTTGCTTTCACTGTACAGTAATTTCTATACAGCATCAACATTTATACTGAGGCACTAAATCATCCCTGATTTTTTTTGAACACGCTTATGGCAACAGCCTGTCCTAAAATATATTGTTTGCAATTTCATTTTGCTGTCAAACTCAAATTTCTAGGGATAATGGCTGGAAATTTGTAACGGAATAATAAAGTGCAATATTTGAAATCTTTGCGTGCGTTCGTAAAACCTCGTATCCTTGTATGTGAATGAAGGGGAAAATGTCATTCAGCAACGACCTGACGAAATAACCCAATTACAAAAAGTCTAAAATCCGCTACTTTTTTAGTGATTAGCCGATATATTGAGTCAATCAGAGGAAATTTAAAAATTCACCTGGTCGTATTGAGCATTCATCTGAATGAAACGTAAATTTCATTGTACTGTACTTCCAAAATTCATGAAAAGACACTCATCACCTGTATAGTTCATCTACAAAAGATGAATTTTGATGAACTTGTGCGATTAATTTTTCAAAAATTAGACCTCCGTTGGAGCGGTCGAAATCCGCGCCGAAACTCAAGTCGATCGAAGAAGGCTACGAAGAAAGCGCCTTGGAGGACCTCGTCGAAGAGGACGAAGACAATGAGGAAACCCTGCTGGACGAAGCACCCATCATCAATGGTACCCATCCCAACCCGACGTCGAATCCGGAAATAATCACTGACCAAGACCAGGACGACGAAGAAGACGAAGTCTCCTTTGCCTACAACCCGGACTCGAGTTCGTGTCCTTGCGCCAAGTCCGGCGAGTGCCAGTGTCAACGACAGAAACCCGGCGAGTTGTACGGAACCCTTCCGGGTCAGCTCCTGGGTGTCGAAGCCCCCGACGACTACGAAGAAGAGGAAGAAGAAGAAGAAGCTAGTTCGTCACCGCCGACGTCGTCTCGGTTGTTGCCGAGGAGCTCTTTGCCGAGTCACGTGTTGCCTGGGCCCGTGAGGGTTGACCCGAGTCCCCACGAGCCCAGGTCCTCGTTTTCCTTGGGTTCCCGCGTGTGTCCCGGGGAGAAGCCGCACTGCGAAGCTGGGCTCTGTGATGAGCAGTTTTGCAGCGCGAGGTCGTCGACGCGACTGGCGGAAGACCTGGAACGACTGCGACTGGACGGGGCTCCAGACCTTGTCCTGGAGTCTAACAACAATATCAACAACAATAATAATATCACGAGCAACACGTTTGTAGCGGAGAAGAAGGGATTTGACGAGAAGGAGATTCTGAGGGCTGTCACGATTGCTGGACTCGTCGGGTGCTTCAGGCAGTCAAAGGCCTGACGTTGGAAAAGCGTTTGCAGTTTGAGCAGTAGTTTTTTTTTTTTTTTTGGAGGGCAAGGGGGGTTCATATTATTTTATTTTCCGTTTCTTCCCGGTGTGGCTTTTTTTTGGGGGGGATCCGTGGAAAATCAGTCACCCGGAAATCATCGCAGCTATTTTATTCCTGGCACAATCCGTTTGCGATCTCCCATTTCTTGGACTTGAAATAATGTTGGTCTTGTCGGATGAAATCTGTAGAAAAACCGAATTCAAACCCTTCAGTGGAAGATGAAGAAAAATTTTTTTTTTTAAATCACCTTGGATTTGCTACTGCTGACCTGGAGTTCTTGTCCAGACGTTACCTTTAAATGTAGAGAGAAAAAAAACCTTCCTACTTCGATTACACCGGTTTTTGGAAAACGAAAGGTTTTGATCCCGACTTAGTATTCCTTGAATTATCGGATAACTTAATTGATTATTTTCAAGTTTATAATTTTGAATTACATCTTGCACTAATTTCGTGACATTATCGGTGATAATTTTTTGTCAGTCGTGTCTTTTTGGTTTTTTGTAATTTTCAAGAAGGATTTTTATCATTGCCTTACCAGTGTCCTAATTATGTTTTCCCACCAAGGTTTAAATCTGGGAAAAGGCGGAAACTTCGAAATGAGTGAATGAGTTAAATGCCTCACTTGAATGTTCTGTAAATTTACTGAAAGTTTTGCTGCTGCCAAATGTCAACAATCTTTTTAATGACAATGTCCGTAATCTGACGATTATTTTCAAACGAAAAAAAAATTTTTTTTTGCTAAATTTTTGTTTTGGAAATACTGATGAATTTAAAGGATTCGCTGAAATATTAACTCTTGGACAGAACATGAAATTCCAGGACCGCCATTAAAAAAAATTTCCATCGAATGAACTGAGACCATACCTTGTTATTGATTCCTCAATAACTCGTAGGATTCTGACTGATTAATTTCTGAAGCAAGGAAAAACAGCTTTCGATCCACGCCTCGTTTTGTCTCATTCATGGATTTCCGCTGACAAGACTTCATGTGATCCGTTTGTTGAGTTTAGAATTCTTCTTTGAAACAACATTATACTTTTGATCTTGCTCGGGGGCATATATTTTTTTCACGTTTTGGGTGGCTGATTTTTCATGCGACGAGTCTGGAAAAGGTGCTGAAGTGTGAAAGTGTGAGACGGGAGATTTAGGAAGACATTCGATCATGTTTCGCGAGAAAAAAAAACTAGAATTAAAAAAAAAAACAATTGAGTAATTAGAAAGCAGGGAAACACACGGATGAGCAGTGGTTACCGCTTCTAGTGAAATAGTTATTTTATTTTGGCTTGCTGCAGAGTGGAGTTGCTTCTGGCAATTTCATTAAAAAAAAAAACAATTGAGTAATTAGAAAGCAGGGAAACACACGGATGAGCAGTGGTTACCGCTTCTAGTGAAATAGTTATTTTATTTTGGCTTGCTGCAGAGTGGAGTTGCTTCTGGCAATTTCAGCTGGTGTTGTGCAAATGCGGGATTTGAAATTTTAAAAACAATTTTTTGGAGGGCAATGACGACGGCTGGGGAGGACAGGATTGCTGGTTTGTGATTCAGTGCTGAATTTGGCACTGGTTTCCGCAAGCGGTTCCTGAGGCTATAGGTTCATTATTTTGTGTTTTTTTAATTTATGTATGAGCTGCATGGAGGGAGTGTTTTGATTGATTTGAAACCGCTCTGCAATTTCTTTTCTGTGGTTCAAATGTGTGTGAGAGAAAGAATACACATCTTGCAGCCAATATGTAGATGTCACTTTTTTCAATTCTCTCAAAAGGAACGATTGAAATACTCCGATCCTTGACGAAAAAAAGCTACTCAGAATCCATGAATAGCATTACGTTCACTGAAATTGAATTGAATTGTAACTAATTGTGAGGTTGAAAATTTCAAGCACGAAATTGTTTTTATTTATTTTTAATTTTGAATTCAACGAAAATTCATCGAAAAATCTTCGGGGAAATTGGATTTACGAGTCATTGCGTTCTTCTGCGATGACTTAAAAATTTGAGGAATCTTGAATCAAACTCCGATTTTATAGTCATCATATCTCACCAAAAATTTGAATGTGAAATGGAAAATGAAAAGTTCAAAACAAGGATACATATTTGTTTTTAAACTCATAAAAATAACTCAAACAAAAAGTATGCAGAATCCATCACTAGCTTTCAGTTCATTGAAATTAAATACAGGTATAAATTATTCTTGAACTTGAAAATTAATACATGAAATGGAAATTTTTGTCTTTTTTAAAGTTTACTACAAGAATTAATCGACCGATCGTCCGGAAAATGGATGTAATCTGTTCTCCTTCGATGATTAAACATTCGAGGAATCTGGAAGTATATAAACTCGACTGTATATATACAAATGAACTGAAAGTGAAAATTAAAACAAGGGTATTTTCCTTTTTAGAACTCTGACCAAAAATCAATAAAACAAAAACTTTTCCGGAAGATTTAACGGCTCATTCTCCTACGATGATTAAAAATTCGAGAAATCTTGAATTAAAACTCGATTTTATATTCATATCATCTTATTAAAAAAATTTGAACGTGAACTTGAAAATCGAAAGCTCAAAATGAGGGTATTTCCCTTTTTTCAACTCATGACAAGAATCAACAAACAATCTTCAGGAAAATTAGACGTAAGTCATTTCCGCTGCGAAGATCAATAAAAACTCAGAAATCTTGAATTAAACTCAATTTCAAATCGAGTCTCACCATAAAATTAAACTTGATAACTTGAAAACCAATCGCTTTCGAAAGCACCTCCAGAAAAATTCGTCAGACGATTTTCGGGAAAGCATTCAAAGAACGATGATCGAGAATCAGGGCACTTCTCAGCCTCTCCCAGAAAAGCGCTTCTTTGTGCACATCCCCGCTATTTTCGCTCCACTCCAAATAAATGCGGGTCTTCATCAAATATCTCAACGTGGAAGACAGCGTGTTTTTCGGCAAATGCCCCAATTTGATCAACACCAGACCGTCCCTATTCTCCTCGTGCAAACTCTGTTGCGCCAAATGCGTCTCCCACTTGCACCACTGCGACTTGGCAAAGTTCTCAGAAACTATCAGAACCGTCCGCCGGCTTTTTCTGACGCTCTCCGCGATTTCCTCCGTGATCACCCCACCGACATTGAAATCTCTTTCGTAAACACAAAGCTTGAGGTTGAACGGATCGCTTTCTAGTTTGGAAACGAGTTTGGACACGAATGAAGAGTCTTCGTTGCTGTAGGAAACGAAGGCGTCGTAGGGAAAACTCCGCTGATGATGTTCGTCTTTGGACTGATGGTTTCTGCGTTTGTGTTTCGCCTGGGCTTTGAATGCGTAGTATGACAAGTACCACCGGTACTTGTAGATAATTGCCGCGGTAATTAACGCAGTTCCTGAGACGATTAATGCCGGAATCAGCAGGGATTTCATGGGAAAGTTGACCATCATCGGGTTGAATAAGCAGGTTGAAGTTGCGAGGAATTCTGAGAGCTTCAGTCGGCCTCCGACTTCGTTGACGCACGTAACGGGGTTCAGAAAATCTTCGGATTCTCGGAAAATGTCGAATTGATCCGGATTCGTCGAGTTATTGTTGATGATTGGAGTGACGTTTTGTTGATTCTTTGATTGGAGCCAGGAGAGAAACGGGATCAAATTGCAGGCGCATTCGAGAGGAACGTTTTCCATTTCGAGTTTTTCGAGACGTTTGAAATCTCGGAGCATTGATGGGGTGATTTGATTGATTGATGTGTTTGATACCAGAAGGCTTCGGATCGGTGAGACGGCGAACTTGGGTTCTTCCCACGATTGAATCGGGTTCCCGGTTAAATCCAGTTCTTCGAGATTTCTGAGGTGTTGAAATAATAAATCTTCCGGCATTTTCGAAATCTCGTTCATGGCGAGATTCAGAGTCTTCAGATTCACGAACTGCTTGAAATCGTCGGTGGAAAATAAGTTTAAAGAGGTGTAGTGAAGATCAAGTTCTTGGATATTCACTAAATTTCTGATCGCTGAAGTGAAAACGACTTTTGCCCCGAGGAATGGGTTCGAACCGAGGCTCAGATTCCGCAAATTCGGCACGAATTCAAAAGCTTTTTCGTCCACTTCTTCGAGTTGACAAGATGTCAAATCCAGGGTTTGCAAGTGTCTTGCACCTTCGAACGTTTTGTGAGAAATTTGTGCAAGATTCGTCAGTTTGAAACTCATTGATTCAAGGTTCGAAGCATTTGAAAACGCTCCAGGAAAAATTTCCAGTGTCGATTGACAAGTTGAATTTTGGAGTGACAGTCGCTTCAGGTTTGGTCCGACTGCGTTTTCTTGAAGAAAACAAATTGGATTGCTGTTCATGACTAGCGTTTCGAGATTTGGCAGCTTCTCACGTGCCGATTTCTTCAGTGAAGTCAATCCAACCTTTGAAAACGTGGAAGAAAGCCCCGTCTTTTTTTTTTCTTCAAAAAATTATCAAGTTGACTTCATATCGAAAACTCACCTCAGAGATTTGGACCTCTTTCAAATAAGGCAGTCGATCACGGAAAATTTTTCCCAAGTCGGAAACATTGTTTTTTGATAAGATCAGTCGACGAAATAATTTCGAGCCTGAAAATGAAATTTTGAGCGTAATAATTACACAATATTTTATTCCCAATATAAAAGCTTTCACAAATTTTGAAACACTCACTGCGTGCTTTCAAAATCTCTCCAATATCTTCGTCGAATAAGTTCATAGAAGCCATACTGAAACTTTCCAGTCCGTCATATTTTTCATTGAGTATAGCCCGTAAGTTTTCAGCTTTCAAACCAGGGTTACCATCCAACTGTTTCCGATGAAACCCAAAGAAAAAAAATCAATTTGGGAAAATGGTAATTTTTACAACGTGACGTCGAAAAAATTAACTTACGGTCAATTTAGACAGATTTTTCATCTCTAGGAATCCTTTAGGATGAATGAAAGTCAACTGGCAAAATCCCAAATTCAAATCTTCGATTTTGGAGGCTTTTGTTGGGTGTAAATCATTCTCCTGTAATAATTAAAATGCGAGAAATTTTTAAATTATCCATCTCGATTTTAAATATTTATATCTCACCAAAATAGTTCTCAGTGGATTTTTATGCAAATTGATTGCCTCGAGGCTTTCCAGAATGTTGGAACTCGCGCTGATTGCGACTTCGTGCAAACTTTCCAGGTTGTTGCCACTCAAATCCAAAATCTGCGAATTGTTTCAAATGCGTCACTTTGTGTTGGTCAATGTAACTATAGACGAATACAATATTGGATGTGAATTTTAGCAAGAACTATTTGGAACTTTATTTATTGTGTTTCGAAAATTTCGCTCATTCTGTTCAAGATGTATTTTGGTCTAAAGAAAAATTAAAATCCGAACATAATGTACGGTACTACTCACTCTCAAGTGGTGCAGCCCAACAAAAGCGTTTGCATCCAATCTTCTGAGTTTATTTCCCTCAAGAACTAGGTGTCGCAGCTTGTCTAGTTCATGGAATGCCCCGGGTTCTATCCATGTGATCCTGTTGCGTTCCAAACTCAAGAAAGTCAAATGATTCCAGTTTCTTGGAAAAGCGTATTGCGTGATCACTTTCAAAATCGTTCTCGTGATTTTCAGTCGTCCGAATAGAACTTTGTTTTCTTCGGAAATTGGCAGCGAACTGCAGGCAAATCCCGTGCAAATCGTGGTCAAGTTTTGCGTTTTGCAGCGGCATTCAGCATTCGACTTTGTAGGTCTGGCAATCGTCGTCGTATTTTCTACCGTGTCTGGAATTAAAAATATGCATTGAATTTTATTCAAAGAATAGGCTGTAAGATGGTACATCAGCATTCTCAATTTTTCGCGTCTTTTCAAATTTCAAAATTGCGAATTGACGGAGAAAAAACCCTAAGTACGGCGGGTGCAGAATTTCGAACAATGCAGTACTGCAGTTATAATATGAAGAGTAAATATATGGAGCATAATTAATTTTAATCCACGCGCATTCTTGGATTGACCCATTTTACGATTCAAATAAATCAGCATATTGCCTCCGAATCTATATATATTCAAAGCGCCGTGATTTTCAGAAAACGCTTCGTGATTTTTGTTGTTAAAATATGAATAAAGTGCGTCTAACTTAATATATTTAAAATAAATGCAGTACGTGGAAACGCATGGAATGTTCTTTGTATGCACACGAGTAGACAAAACAATGTAATGCCTTCAGAAATACATCTGCTGAATGATAGGATTCCATTGTTAGGTACTCGAGTTATTGTGTTGATGTACTGTCGAATATTTTCCATCATTATGCGACGACAGCATGCTGAGAATATTTTACATTTGTAACACACACAGAAAGAAATGCAACTTCAGGTAAGAGGTCATGTTTCTTGATCCGGAAAGAAATTGTCGAAGAACAAATACAATTGTAGAGTTCACTTGCTTCGTATGGAATGCCTGAGAATTAGGCTTTATTTGGAGAACTTGCTTCGATGTCCGAATAAGCCTGACGAAAACGGCGAAGTTGAACATTTTCGACAGCTTTTCTTTTCTGTTTGTAAAAATTCGTTTTTCAAACTGATGTCGAGTCATTTGAAAGTGAGACCCCCAAATGCGGACACCTCAACATGTGGACAATGTGACATAGGGACACTTATTTTCCCAAAGAGAAAGTTTTGAAAAAAGGCCCGACATGGGGACACTGACTCGACATAGGGACATTTTGTGATAACATTTCAAATAAGTTTCAGGCCAAATTACAAGAAACAGATATTTCCAACCCTGAAATTGATGTAAGAAAAGATTCTCAGGCATTTCTCTCACCAAATTACCATCCATTTAGCAAATTTTAAAAATTATCTCCAGCATAGAGGGACTTACTTCTCTCTTTTTCACTTGAATGTTATTTTTTACAGAGAATGCCAAAATTTATATTCACTGTATAGAGGTATCAGTATTCAATTCCCCACATGTCCATATTGTGTTGAACTATATTGATTGAATCAGTTTAAATTGGGAGACAATTTGTATTTTCATGGAATTATGGTGAGTATTTTGTCCGTAAAACACCAATTAAAAATTATATGATGTAAGTCTAAGGGAAAATGAGACTTGACTTAGGGACACTCTTGATGCTCAAATTATGTCTGCATCTTGGGGTCTCACTGTAATTTGTTTACATGAAAAGTAACCCTTTAAAGTAATATACTTTTTGATGCAGCCTCTAAATTAAATGCGTCAAATTAAGCAGCTGAAATGCATGATTGCTTCTGACCTAATCTTTGAACAAGCATAAAAATTATCATTTTTTAAATTCTACCCACATGTTCACTTCAAGGAAACGCGAAATACAATCCTACCTTATCTTGTGAGTACAGTAAAGCATTTCATATTATGAAGCTTTTAATTGAAACATGATCGACATTATTGGACTCCTCGGATTTTTAATGACAAATTTCATGTAATTAAGAAGCGTCTGACATTTGCAAGCGAAATTGCTTTGATTTTCTGCAACAACAAAATATTGCTTCGTCTTATGATCAATACTGCGTTATTTTATACAGTATTCGGTTAATAATGACATGCTGGAACATTTTGTAACACCTGAATAATCACCTTTTCGAATTTTTTCGAAGCATTATAACTTGAAGTAAGCTGCGGTAAAAAAATGCGCGTATTCCTTCAAAATTACATTATAATGGCTTTAAAAATTACTGCGCGTCTGCTATAACCACTTTTATCTTTTACTGTGTACACATTCGAATAATTCGTGCTGTACAGCATATATACTACCGGTATATACGATTTTTGCATCAACGTGATGCTAAATTACCTAGTGTTTCCCATCGTACTCATTGGGTATTGCCTTTGAAATCAAGAATTTCCTTTGATCCTTCATGTCATATTACTGAAACTTATTCGAATCAGCGCAGCAGTAACCGAAAAGAAAACCAATCTCATGAATTTAGAGCATTAAAATAATACCGTGATTTTGGTTGAGCGTAATTTTCGCATGAACGCATGGTTTTTTGCGCAAAATATTCCCATCCGCCGACTTGTGCGTGAAAGTGCTCTGTATTCATAAAAATGCCATTTCTTCGGACTATACAAATTTACAGTACGCCTTATAACTGATGTTTTTCCGTGAGCTGTGTATACATTCGAGTAAGTGTATACGATTTTATTTTATTTTTTTTTGCCCCGAGGCGACGCTAAATCCACGTTGTTTTCCCATCATCCCCGCGGCCACTGATTGATTCTCGCATTCGAAATTAAGAACCCCGAATCCCACTCACGATTCCTTGTCTTGTCACTGTCAATGCCTTGAATGATGACTCTAGTGTTTCCCATCAGAGTGTATTCCAAGTCGTAGCTGGTTTTCGCGTGGTTCCTGAACCCCATGGTCTCGACTGCGTCAGCAAAGGACCCATTCACCAACTGCTTGATGTGGGAATGAATTTCCGGCAGCTGGACCGGCATTTGCCCATTAATTAACGACGCATTAACGATGGCATTGACCCCTTTGGTAACGGATGAGTTGGAGCGAGTAATTATAACGAGGGCCGATACGAACGTCAGCAGCAGCACTAGTGAATTTGATGGCGCCATGTTGAGGATTCCCGGCCTCGACGTCGACTATAGTTATTCCCGACATCGATTTCTCTTTTTTCTTTCTGTTTTTTTTTTTGGGAAAAAATCGCAAAAACAATATTTTTTGCGCACATTTTTTTTTCTCATTTCCTCGTATTTCAATGCGTCACCGTGAGGTTGGCAGGTTCTACCTTTTTCGTCGTTTTTTTTTTCACGAGGACAGAAGTTGACCCTTATTTTTTCCGAAGTTTAAAATTGTCTTAATTTTATTTTTCGCGCCGGAAGCATTTGATAATAATTCCAGTGTTAAGTATGACACAGGTTTGGGTTTTACAGCAGGAAGTATCCTTTATCTGAAGGGGTTTATCTTCTTCTCAGAACCAAGTTTTTCTAAAACTTTAATCAATAATTTCGAACTGGCTTCTCTATGATAATTTTTGAAAACCGATCAGTTTATTTTTTAAATTTGTCGCGTGGTATTTGTGTCGATATGGTGATGTGAGCTAATTTGAAATAATAAATTCTTCCTTAACAACCTTGTCCGAATAGTGGATCAGGGTAAACATAAACGATAAGCGGGTGTATTTAAAATAAGTTATATCTTTAAAAGTTTCCAAGTAAGTTCTTTCAAAATGTATGTCTTAAATATTGAAAAAAATGAACAAGCAAACCAAAAGGCATCAAAACTCGACAAGTTTAGATTTTACAGGAAGTATCCTTCATCTGCTGAAGGGATAAGATCGTCTTCTCAGCACCAAGTTTTTCTAAAACTTTCATCAATAATTTCGAACTGGCTTCTCTACGATAATTTTTGAAAACCGATCAGTTTATTTTTAAATTTGTTGCGTGGTATTTGTGTCGATATGGTGATGTGAGCTAATTTGAAATAATAAATTCTTCCTTAACAACCTTGTCCAAATAGTGGATCAGGGTAAACATAAAAGATAAGCGGGTGTATTTAAAATAAGTTGTATCTTTAAAAGTTTCCAAGTAAGCACTTCCAAAAAATGTACATCTTAAAATGTTGAAAAAAAATGAACAAGCAAACCAAAAGGAATCAAAACTCGACAATTTTTTTTATCTTGATGTACTAATTTCATGTGCATGGCTGCACCTTTTTCAGGAAGAAAGACGAATAGCTTTTTCTCGAAAATCATAAAAATATACTCAATTCAAGGTGTGCATCCATTTCTTTTTAATATCTCACGAGACATTGTGTAAGATTAATTGGTGGACTTCTTGAGAAAGTGAGAATTATCAAATGGATTGAACTTCCTCCAAAGCTCATTTCAGCATTTCATGAATCTGTGAATACAAATGTTGAGCGCTATCATGAAATATTCATGCCAACATTGTAAAAATTCTGCTGAAAATAATTGCAACGCTGAAAGTCAATCTCACATACAGAAAAAAACCTAGAAAAAGCTTTTGCAGGAAATCCAGAAAAAAATAATTGCAAGTAAAACTTAACGGGAAGAATTAAAAATGGACCTGATTGATTTAACAGAAAAGAACCACAGAAAATCATCGCAGTATACCCTAAAATAATTTTTTCACAGCTAGGGAGTGTGAATTTATCAGTTTCCGCAAGAAATGATTTTTCTTGTCAACACTAACTTGAGGGATTTGTTTTACAATGCCGTATACAGTACAGTGCATTTTGAAGAAACGGGTTAAATGAGAAGACTCCTAAAATGTTGCCTCTTGACATATCATCTTTCACTGATTGCCATAAAGCTAGTGATCCAACTACAGTAAAATCCTTAGCATAAAAAATAATAACTAGGCACTTTACCTAGTTGGTATGGTTGAATCAAGGTGCAATGATGAAACACAGGTTTTTTTGGTGGAGAAGGGATTGGATATGAATAATTGGTATGATATTGAATTGAACTTCAAGCTTTATTTTCTGCTTTTCAGCATTCACAAGGTTCAAGCAATGTTCCTGCATCCAAACCGGCTCTCATCCCCACCCACATTCACCCAAACACATTCTTCACATCAGAATGGAAAACAAAGAAACGAACTATACATGGACATTAAAATAGAAGGAAATACATCCCAAAAAGTGCATCCACACAACTGGTATAAATACATACACTTTCTTCCCTTCCCTGATTGCAAAAACAAAATATCAATAATAAGAATTGCAGCATAAAGCAATTACTAAACTTAATTTAAAGCACAATGCGTTCAACCTGCTCCCAGATAAGGTTTAGTTGAAAAAACAATTTGGAGAGAATCTGTGATGATAAATTTTCACTGATCGCCATAAAGCCAGTGATCCAACTAAAAACCTTCACAAAAAAATAATGCCCAGGCATTTCACAGAGTTGGTATGGTTGAATCAAGGTGTGATGATGAAGCACAGGTTTTTTTTTTTTTGGTGGGGAAGGGATTCGGATATGAATAATTTTCATGGTTTGAATGTGAATGCATTTCCTCCTCACTTTTATTTTATTATTTCCCGTCAACCCATGTTTCCTGTATGCTAAACATATGCCCCAGGGCATTTTCGAATGTAACTGCCTTAGGTGTCCAAAGAGCTCAGCGTGACGTTGGCGCCAGTCGCAGCCACGGCCTTGATTCGTGTCTCTCCACATGTTGTGTGTGTGTTTGTGCTGGGTTCTTCCAGTCGTCCCCAGCCCTCAGGCAATATTTAGCCTAGGCCTCGACACATATATACTACACGTATATATCCGTGGACTCGGTCATTTGAATAACTGGGCAGGACGGTTTGCGAAGGAGTGCATCCTGAGTGCTTTTGGAAAAGAATAGTCTTTGCAGTCTGTTCCGACGACTTCGCTGCCACATTCTTGAAATGCATGACAGACAATTCCATTCAGGTTCTCAATTCTTTATCCGTGTTACCCACTGCTGATACAGCTGCTGGACTTCAGTATATCTCAAACCTTAGTCAAATGCTCCTCCTTTTGTCAATTGTAGATCCCTGTCTCAATTTATTTTAAATACAGTATAGTACTTTATATATAACTTCCTAACTCAAAGACTTTCCCCAGCAATCCTTTTTAATTTGACTTTCCTTGTGGCTTTGGGTTATTAATTTGGGGACTCAAACAAGAGAAAATCATCAAAAGTATAACTTAATGTCTTTTCATCAGAGAAATTGAGTGACTAAATTGGCAAAAATGAACCCTTGCCTCCAAGTTCAGCATCCTATCAACTCATTCAAGAAACAGAATGTCATTTTCTTGGAATTCTTTGCTCAAGCAAAAATGCTTGTTTCCCGTGCCTTTATTGTAACTCAAAACCTCTTTAAGTGAAAAATGTATTTGCATGCCCTTGAAGTTTGATTTACATGCAGGTTCAAATTTGTGTAAATAAAAAGAGATGAGTACAGTACATTACATGTTTCTTTTATGAAGAAGATGCTTGTAAGGGAATTCCATTGTTGCAACAGTGTACAGTTCAGGTAATCACTTGAGAACAGTACAGTACTGTATACTTAGCACTTCAAGTCTAAAAAAAATTACTCAATAGAAATATAAATCACTACTGCATGAATAATACAGGTGAACTCTCTCTCTCTCTACAGCAATCTTGTCTATAACAATTCCTCTGTAAAAAAAAATATAGTTTTGGTCCCATAGGGTTCTCTCCCCATGTTATTTGTGTGCTCTACAACAAAATTCTCTGGGACAATTATTTGTTCTGGTCCCTTGATTTTTGTTGTTACAAGAGTTGACCTGTTTTTTTAATGCAGTATTTTCCTCAACATTCTGCTCATCTACAATAAGTACAGTACTGTATATGCAGGGTATCCTAAGCAACGAACTTATGAAGTCCCTTGCAATTTTATGAAAAAAGCATAAATTGCATAAAATTCTAAGGGGAATATAAATATAAATTTAAGGGCTGGTGCTGGTTATAAAAATTAATATTTTAAGAACGTCCATTCTATGGTGGGACATATTTTTTAAAAAAGGTTTATCTGCAGGGGCAAATTATTTTTTTATATTTCCTTCTACTAGGTGGGATGCTTTAACAGTCAAGGAAAATATGTTTGCCCTTGCACAATGATTCTCCCCTTGTGCAACTTGATTGCTGCTACTGGTTGTCCCCAGACTTGGGGTTTTAAGCTATTCCAGCATGGCTCTTTCCGTTTTGTTCTGAAACCTGATAGATACAATAATAACATGTCTAGCCGATTCAGATTTGAGATGGCCTTGATTTATCCACTTTGCCTTAAGCCGTTTTTATTTTCTATCGCATAATTAAAACAGAAAGGGTCAAACAACCGCTTGTATGTTGAATTATTTTTTATAGAGAACGTTCTTAAATAAATGGACTGCGTTTCTGAATTAATATAAATCAGAACGTGAGATACATTACTCCATGTTGCAGTATGTTGTAATGCATCATCAAGAATAATCATGCAAATGGATGATAGAAGTTAGAATAAATAATCCAAAAATCAAACCAGAAAGTGTACTTGGAAGATATCCATATTTTTCTGAACTTCAAGGTCGTTTTGTGTAGTACAGTGTAGTACTGTACTTGCAAAAATGGCGAGAATTGAAACATTGCTACATTTGAAAATAATTCTTTACTGTATTTCTGTCACAGTACTGTTGGGCAAACAAGAACTTTGGTTCAAGGAGGAAACTAGTGAAGGTTTCCACTGGTTTCAAGAGGAAGCCAGTGAAGGTTAAAACTTGCATGAAGTAGTTCAGCATTATTTTCTTATTAAACTTACATTTTATTCTGATGAATTATTATCATTATTATTATCCCATTATCTTCTTAATCCAATTTGTGCACAAATTTGGTATTGTGTTTTCTTACATTTAATTCCTGACTGGTGATTTTAGAAATGCATGAAAAATAAAGTTCAAAACTAGGAACAATTAATTTTGTTGCTGTCATTCGATCTTTTCATCTTTATGTTGAGTGTCCTCTAATAGTACTGTGTGATGGAGATTTCAACGACATCTATGCAATGCAGATCACGATTTCGAGCCAGCACTTTTTGTTGCCACGAAGATCCCTCAACTTACCTCATTCCTGCTGAAATCTGGCAAAAAATTCGCACACCAAAGCGACGGATGCCTTCGCGCGAATAATTTTTGCAGATGCAACTACATTAGCTTTGTAGGATGATTCTCATCCGAATCTATAAGTACCGCAGTATTAGTCAAAATTATTTCAAGACCAGAACATGTTCTTGCATATTTTCATTGAAAATTTAATTTGGAAAATTAGTCTATTATTTCCCAATAAGTGAAATTCGGTACGTTAGCCTTTTTTATAGTAAAAAAACAGATCAAGTAAATTTTTACAAATTGAGCTGTTCTGTGGAACTATGACAGTCAATTTGGGATGTTACCATGATGGAATTCATTGGTAACTCCACTTACCAGTTGTTCGAAATATTAAACTAATGTAATGCTACATATTTTTGTGAATGCGTATGCAATGTATTTAAAAAAAAAGCATTATCTTCAGCTAAATTCAGGGTGTGACATTTAAAATGTGATTAAATCTACCGTCCATGTCTGAAACTGCAATTTCTACAGTTTAATCAAATCAGCAAGAATTTTGCTGTGCATGAGCTTTTTTGAAATACAGTACTGTATTTTGTTGTGAGACACGCGAAATTTTTTCTGTAGAAGAATGAAGGAAAGATTCGCTCCAAATCCCGTTACAAATTTATACCGTAATATGACACTTTTCTCGGCAATTTATTTGTTGTCGCTATCTACTGAAGCAAAACTCAAAATAACTATACTTCTTAAAAATTTACAAGCGAAAACTTTTCGTAATACAAACCCAGGCAAGTCCATCGTATTTGACTCATCATTTCTGTAAGGACGAGTCAGGATCAAAAATAGATCACACCGCAACAAAAAAAACTCCATCAAAATGTGCGTTTTTCGAACCTTTTTTTTACTTTTCATCTTCGACGCGTTGCACGAAATCGCCCGATGAAGTTTTTCAAAAATTTATTTTTTTCACGCCAAAGCTGCTACCGTGCCAACACTTGGTGAAGCGAAGAACCACAAATCAAAAAAATATAGAACACGGCATGCACTGGGCTTGAGTTACAACTTTCCCCATACAAGAAAGACCAGATTTTTTGTTTTGCTTTTGCTCATACGTAAAAATCCGAGAGAAACGAAGAGAATGTTCAAAGCTTGTCTCCTTTTTCCGTGACACTTTATGCGTAAATGCGTCGCGATACAAAAAAAAAACAAAACAACGAAGCCCCGAAATTAGAAGAAAGAGAAAAACATAGGAAGAAACTCGTGCTGAATCTCAGTGCCTATCATCGTCGTCGTCATCATCATCAACTTTTTCCAATTAAATTAGCCGCTTGCGATAAAGTAAAACACAACAAAATAAAACAGATGAGTGCAGGAAAGAGGAAAAAAGAAAAAGAAACTGGGCGGGGAGAAAAATTTTTACTGAAGCCACTCGGGTGTGATTTTTAAAATTTTCATATTGCCTTCCCGAAAGTTCTGGAAGGTCGTGACGTCATCATTGTGCCAAATCCCCCAGGGCAGCTTTCACGTCATCCTCACTGGCTGACGTGGTGACTGTCAAGGTGTTGCCTTCCAGGCTGTGGGACTCGACAGCGTCGCCCAACTTGGCCAATGCTTCTGCCACTGCTGCAGCATCGCCAGATGACAGCTCAATAGTGTAGGTTGCCATTTTTGAATTGGTAGACGTAGGTATTTATTTTTTCACCGAAAAATTAGTGAGTTTTCACTGGGATTCTCAAGCACTTCTCACAGTGACTTCTAGAAAAAGAAACAAAGCAAAAAATACATCATTTTGCTTGAATCTCAAGAAAAATCATTCATCATTGTATCCACAGAAAATTTTCCCATCCAAAAAAAAGGGGACTAATGCCACTTGTTGGGTTTATCCCTTCAACATAGGAATTCCAAAATGAATCCTAGTCCAGTCCCGGACTGATCAACTTGTTTTATTGTTCATCAATTAAATACTCCACATCAAATTATATTGAGGCCATTTGTGTCCAATACCACTTCAACAGTCACTCATGATATGATTATATAATCAATCAACAAGAACTGCCACATTTCACTTTGAAAAAACCGTTCATGAGTGAATGCATCATTAGTGAACAAACTGACAGGAAGAAAAAAAACACCTCTTTCTGATGGACAATAAGACTAATTTTTTGGTTCAATTAATAATCATTTCCCCTGGAATTCACGCCTGCCTGAAATTCAAAGCATACAATGCAGAAGTTGAACTTACAGATTTATTTCAGCATGTGTGGATCCAGAAAATGAGTTGTAAGAGATGTCCCTGATCATTTCTGAACACTAACACAGTAAAAAATAAAAATAGTTATTATCCATGTAAAATAAAAGATTAATTGGGCATCAGAATCAGAAAGTTGGTAATCTCCAGCCCAGAATAGTGGAGCTCTGGAATTGGGTAAGAACTTGGTTTAAAAATTAAATGAGCTCTGACACACCAGAGAAGAATAAATTTTTTTTGGAAAGTACTTCTCTTTATTTTAAACCTGGACATGCAGACTAAATGGATCCCCAGAGAAATGTTTAAAAGCACTTCTGCGCATTCAAGATAATCTCCTCCCAAAAACCACCAGGGAGGGATTTGAAAATGTACATGACACTTTGCCCACTTTTTCTTATTCCCTTCACAGCACAGACGGTTGCCTCTTCCCCACTCCACTCTTCTCTGGTAACATACGTAATGCAGACGCCACTTAATCTTTTTTTTTTTTTTTTACACTCAAAACCCCCTCTTCAGTATTTTTCCTCCCTCTCCCGAAAAACTTTCCCATCACTTTTTCATTTGAGAACAGAACACGACCGTTGGAAAGTGGATGAGAGACTGACGTCTGGTGCAGGCAGGAGGTAGGCTTTTTAAGGGGATGCCAGCCGGCGCCTGGCTGGCGGACACATGCCAGCACGCAGGCGCGCGTGGCGCCTTTGGGGGAGACGGGCTTTTGCTTTTTGCCGGGGCGGCTGGTGGCAAGGTTGTCGGATACACTTTTCGGAGGGGAAAGAAATGCTGTACTGTATGATACGTGGTGGTGGTGGTGCCGTATATTTGTTGGTAATCCGATGACGTCGACAACGATGAGGCACAGGGTTTGACCTCAAATTGCGAGCGAGTCAGTGTTTGGGTTTCGAGTTGGGTAAATAAGAAAAAAAAAGTGTACCCTTTGTTGCTGAAGGAAACGGTTGATTGAGGAAGTGTTATTGCAGACGAATTGAAACCGAGACGCGTTTATTTCTGTCATGTATAGTTTTTGTCTCGAAATGAAAAAAAAATACTCATATTTCACGCCTTTGGAAGAAATGGATCAAAGTTTATCTGAAATGCTTAATGAACCAACATTTTCGTTGAATTTGAGAACTGAACTCGTTGGAGTGAATAATGTTCAATATTATTTTAAGTGATTGAAGGGATCTTGGTTGGTTGGGGGGGGGAGGGGGTTTGGATGTGGGAATGTTGATTGAACTTTGTGAATGCTGAAAAGTGGAAAACACAGCTTTTTGTTCATTCATTCATTCACATTATTTGCAGATGACAGAATTCCAATTACAGGTGGTAGCGTGGTACCTTGCAATTTGACCCCAATGTGTTGCCAAACTAGGGTTAACTTGCAGAGCAGTCAAATTGCAAAACTTTGTGATATTCAAAAATATCAGTACAAAAACATGAAAAGTGACTAAAACAGGTCAAGGGTCAAATTACAAGGTACCACTTTTAGAACTCTTGTGTTACCAAATTTTAAAGGTGATAATGTTTTGTTGAATCTTTCAGTGAAAAACAAAATGTAAGCAAAAGGATAAAGAATCATCTGACGCCAAAATTGGGAATCCAGGAAAAGATTGCCAGGGAAAGTAGTAGGTACAGTATTTTATGATGATTGATTTACTTTTGCAAGGCTCATTTTTTGGGTATCAGTGCAGGATAATGTATTTTGTGACATATTCTAGTTTCAAAAAAAAAAAAAGGCCAAGGAGCTCATTCAATGACAATGACACACTGTATACTTCGAAAAGTAGTACACAGTGAGTTTTGACCATAAAATGCCCTTGATAAACATATTTCAGTTATTAAAATTGACATCTGTATAATTCTTCCACCAGGTTATGAACACTGGTCCATCTAGCTAACATTGCCAATGGGCTAAACCCAAAAATCTATCTTAATGAAGTACAGTACAGTATTTGTAGTGTTTCAATTCATTTAAAAAACAATCCAGCAAATGGATATTCAAGTATGTTTGTTAGCTGAAACACCACAAGACAGCAAAGCAATAAAACAAGGAAATAACAAGGACTACAGCCTGGATTTAAAAACTTTTTGTTTACTTGGATTGAAAACAGAGCTCGCTTTTATATAATCACTTGCTGGGTCTATTTTTATATTTCCGTCACTTTCTAAGTTTTCCATAAATTCTGAAATACAGTACTAGCTATTTTTTTAAACATGACTGAAAGTTTCTCATCAATCTGGCTCTTGCAAAAGCTCAGTTCAGCATCAGCACATTTTCAAATTGAGTCACTTTTAAAAAAAAAGCGCTTCTCATCAGAAAATGATCTTACATGGGAATTGTACAGTATCTTCATGTTCAAGTCCCAGCGATGAATTAACGATGAATTAATGTGCGTCTTTATTGAGGAAAATAAATATTTTCCTGCTAATTTACCACTCTTTCACACAAGCCGCCAAAGTGCTGCTCGCGTACTTTCAAGTTTTCCCGGCGCGCAAGCCCGCATTCCCATCCCTGATTCGGGCACAGGCTGGGGGTTTTTTCCCCAAGTTCGCACACCATTTTTATGGCCAATTTCAATTACTGTAACATCTTTCTCAAGACACAATTTTTAAATTTGTGCGAATTTTGGAATTTATCTTGAACGACGGAGTTTGAAAACTATAGAGTCATTCAGCTCAAAAAGCGCATATACTGTATCTTTGCCCACCCCAATTTTCATACTTTTCGAATACTACAATACGGTATTCAGGACGCTATAAAAATAGAATGTATGAATCATATTCAAAAAGCCTTTTGGTCGATTTTCGAAGGTTCTTTATTCTTTTCAATTTATTGCTTTTATTTAAATAAAACTAGCTCAGAAAAATATGAAATTCCCAACAGAAATGTTTTTAAATAAAACGTTGTACATTACCTAGATCTTAATTTCTTCTTTTTTTTCCTTTTCAAATTCAAAGCAGAGTTGTGAGTGGTACCCAGGTAAATACAGTACTTTGAAGAAATGACCCATGCTTCTAGAATTTCTGCACAATACTTGGATGCAGTAATTATTCTCTAGGTTTTGCTGCTTCAAGTTCCTGACAAATATATGGTATGTTTTGTCTTTTTTTCATATTTTAAGATTTCCTGAAAAATTCTAACAGCTATGTAGGGAGAATTCAAAAATGCTTCCCATGTGCTTTCTTCCAAAAAATAACCAAATGTAACTTGATTCAATATACAGTCAGAGGTTGGTTGGAGTTTCTTAATATTTTCCTGACATTTTTTTCTTGGTGCTTGCTTGAGAACTCCTGTTTTTCACATTTAGCTGTTGCCATTTCAAATGTTTGATTAAAAAGAATGTGAAATCATTTTTAATAAAGCAATGAAAAATTTATTTCATGTGGCCGTTGTGAAGGTGAAATCAATTGCAGCACTGTACTTAAATATTTTCCTAAAATTGAAATCTCATACACAGTCCACATGGCTGCCATTGTGAGAGTTTCCAAAGCGCATATTTGATGAATTTTGGAGCAGAAAATAATTTAAAATGGTTAGAAAGTTGGCCATGATTTTACTTTGGTTATAAATTATGAGTCGTATCTTTCGAAAAAACTCCATCATCTCACAGCAAATATTCCAAGAATATCGCTATAAATCAACTTTGAGTCATACATTCCATGGATCCGAATGCATCTTTGAATTGACAAGAACCGTTGAAATTTCCATGCATAATTTCCGAAATCAACCAACACTGTTTCAAGTCTTTCATTATTAATACTGTATGTACTACGTTTTTTCGGGGGGGGGGGGTGAGTAAATATAATCAGAACTTTCCTTTTGCCCCAAGAATGCGTCTAACGTCTGAGAACGGTTGTAAAAGCAGGACTAAACTGCAACCCTAAGAAAGTTCCCCCCATTTTGAACTCCGCCGCTTTCCTTATTTCTTTTTATATTGATCAACAAATGCCCTCTGAAACGTTTTGCGGATAAAAAAAATTACAGGCTCGTTTACTACTTGCTTAACCGTCTTCGTCAGTACAGTACAGTACCTTGAAATGCGAACAGCCAAGCAATTTCTTTACTGCATCGCTTCGCTAAGCCTTATATGTTTTCATTGTTCAAGTGTGCCTTGGATGCAATTCCTTTTCAAAAAGAACTGCGAATGTATTCGCCTTCATGGTGAGCAAAAAATAAAAATAAATTAAGTGACGGAAGACGAAGAAGGAAATTCAACGACAAAGATCCATTGCTTTTCCTTCGACGTCAACATTGCTGCCTTTCAATTCCAGAAAGTTTAGAAAAAAAATATTCGGCAACCCCGTGAATTGATTGTTTCGATTAAAAACGAAAAATTTGGGTCAGAATTTACGGCGGGAAATTATCTTTCTCGTGTGTATGAAAGGCAGTTGGAAAATGAAGAAAAATTCGCCGGAAATTTTGCGGACGTACGATTTTGAAATGGATCAATATGCACGGAATTTCCCTGACACACTTTTTGGTTCCTCGTCACACGCAACCAATTTTTGAACCCGTTTATTTTTCTTCTTCTTCTTTTATTTTTCAAGTCTGAAACGAGCACGTTTCCTTTACTGAAATTATGGTAATTTCGACGCCGGAAATATGATCTTTGTGCCAGGGGGGCTTTTTTCTGCGGGTGTTGCCACGGTTGCAAATTTCGCAGGACGCGAATTTCGCGACACGCCGTTGGTCAAACAACCGTTAAACGTGTAATGTTTTTAAATCCTTGAAAACCGTTGACATTCGCGTGCAGATAGAACAACGTGTCGCATTTTTGAAAGAAACTATACACGCTTACCCAAAATTTAAAACTGGACTTTTACCAATTTTAAAAACAGAAATAAATAAATCTTATCAGCAGACCATTGCATATTTAAAATCTGGTTACTGTATGTGAAAACAGTTCAAAAGAATAATTTTTTGTGCTTGAATATAAATTATTATGAAAAATTAATTTTTAAATTGATTATTTTATTACAGTACCCGGAAAAAATTCAACAACTGAGAATGCTGACCTAATTTCAGCCAGAATTCAGCTTCTTGGCATATTTTTCTTCTCAATTTTTATGTCCTCAAAATCGAAGGGAATTTTCCACTTTCGTCCGTTTATACCTAAACTTACTCTGTCAAATTCAGAGAAATTAAGAAATTGTATTGTTGGGAGTTTTTGAAGAAATATATGACCTAGTTATTGAAATGGTTTATTTTCGCCCTATTCTTAGATTTCCTAACTACAGAAAGTTGCTTTTTGTGAAAAATCATCAAGATACTGTATTGCATTACTGTACTTAGGATGTGTAGTCTTGGTTTTCTGGAACATGTATTAAAAGATGTGCCCCAGATGAATACTGTAATACAAAGACTTGAATATTTTTGAATAAAGGAAGTTAGAGACAAACATTTTTGAGTGAGAGAAGTTCAAAATTCACAATTCTTGGAAGAAATCACAAGGGATTATTTGGCCATTTTTAATTAGGGATGTTTCAACTGGGCAAGGCCCAACTGTATAAAAATATCATCACAAAGGAATACATATGAGCTCTTTTCAACAATTTTGGTAGTGCCCATTTTCTTCCTGCAACAGTTATTCATTCTCTCAGACTGTTTGTGAATATACAGGGTGCGTCAGAAAACAATGGATCCATTGTTGCACTGCTGTGTCTCCTGGATGATTTGAAGCAACTGTGATGCAAATGAAAAGTAATTTGCCCAACAATATAATGAAATTTAAAATAAAGAGGGTGAAAGTAAGTCTTCACAAAAAAAAGCGACATAAGCAGTTTTTTTTTTGTTGGAGTAATTTTGAGAATTGAGGTAATTTTTTTTATGCATCAACTGTCCAACATTTGTTACAGTCAAACTTGTTTCGAAGTAAATCATGAACACTTGGCCACCGAAAGTGTTCCTGTCCTTCAGGGTGATCTTCAAGACCTGTCATAGTTCCTCGCGACCAGTAAATTTGATTTAAAAAAAAAGAAATCATCCCTAAAAATACTCTACAGTATTAACAGTAAATTAATACTTTTTCGCCGGATTTCGGGCGTATGTACGCAAAAAAATTTACCCGACCCTATTCTGAATGTTAATTTTAAACACAACGTTTCCAGGGTTTGAAGTTTTTTTTTCAGCTTGATGTTGAATTCGTGGCTTTAAATAAAAATGGTAGCTCTTCTCAACAAATTTCTGGTGGGGATGAAAAACCGTTAAAGTAGGCGTTTTGTTGAGGGGAGAGAAATTATATGGGCCATCTGTTGGCGTTGGTTTTGAAAAAAAAAAATTATTTAAAAATAAAGTTTCGCACTAAAGTTTCCGTTGAGGAAACTTTCGCCTCCGGGCTCGAATTTCAAAATCTCCTGCGCGACCCATTCAGGAAGGATATTTGCCCGCAAAATTCGTGCACGCATCAAGTGGAATTTACTTTTCCAAAAAATTCCGGTTTCCTTTAAAAAAAAAAAAAGGTTTTCTCCATTATTATTTTATATTTTTATGCGGAGATATTCGGAACTTGAATGGGTCGTATGCGGACAAAAGAGGACGTGAACCCGCCGGGCCGTTGACCGTTGAGGTTCGCAGGGAACGTTGCCCGAAATACGTTACGCTCTCCTCTCTCTTTTTATTTTTTATTTTATTTTTTGCGTATTCCTTTCCTTTGGGATGCAGGATGGAATGCAAATCTTTTCTCTCGTCTCTCACACCCTGGAACAAGAGGGGATTGTAAACGTGATTTACGGCCACGGCACCGGAAAATCTGTGCCGATATTTTAGCACGCCTCCGGAGTCCGAGAGAAAGAGGAGAAGGTTTTTTGCTCTGGAATTTCCCCTGCCCTGTCCATATATAGGCGCCGTTATAGATCCAGTACCTCGTGGACCCTTTTTTGTTTTATTTTGTTATTCATTGCTCTTTTAAATATATTTTTTACGCCTAGCTATAGAGATAATTACCAATTTGCTTGTTTCTGATGGAAAATACCAGCACAGGTCCTATATTCGAAAAAATTGTTGCTGGTACTGTAGTTATTTTTTTCTGTAAAATTTTGAGATTTCGTTTCCACAGGATTTAATTGCGTTGGAGGGTTTTTTTTGGGGGGCAGTGCCAACATACTGAATATTTTATGTAATTGGGGACATGAAAAAGTACAAGACGTTACTTGGATCAAAATCTACCAATAAATTCCTCCAAACTATTTTAAATCCAAAATGCCCAGCAAGAAAAACAGACAGCAGCAAGAAAATGGTTATTGCAGAATATGCATATAGTTAGTGATAACACAAATATGAGTAACTTGAATTGCAGTTCCCAATGATTAATGTTGTCTTGATTCCACCTACCTTTTCATTTTCAGCCAATTGGTTAGGATTTCATGTAGAGCAGACAATTATGGAACACAAGGAAAGCTAATACTGTACCATGTTTTCTAGCAATACAATTGGATATTGTCAATAGGCAGGAAAGAAAGTGGTCTCAACACTATATTTTGGCACTGCTATATATTTAATCCCTGCTAAATAAGTTTTAAAAATTTTGGGTCTAGATAATGAGAATATTCTTCATTTGGAGCAAGAAGCCATTGGCATTTTCTGTGATGAACTTTTCAGTTCAATGCACTTGGGCTTTTACAAATTATTGCATAAGTCATATTTGAAAAATACTGGTGCTGATCACAGGTTGCATGAACTCAAAATGTTCCTCCAAACTTCAATTTTCCAATATAAAATTCGGTCTCAGCATAATTTTTTCTAGAAAGCAAAAGCTTTGTTTATGCAGTAGAGAAATCCTTGACTGGGTTGAGCATTGCTTTCTTTTTTAAATCTTGTGCATTAAAATGAATAAATGCACAAATTCTAAATGAAGTCCTGATTTCCCAGTAAAGTTCTAGAAATATGACTATGATATCATCAAGAAAATTATCAAAATAATTCCAAGTGACAAGTTGTACAATAGGACAACTTGAAGTGAGAGGAAAGGAAGGCAATAAAAAGAGTAATTTGATAATTATTATTTGTTGTGCCTAGAATGAGAGGCTACACACAATTTTAAGCTAATGGTTGAATGACTCCGAATTTAATGGTTGGGTGCCCTCAGCTAGGTCACTGAGTATGCACCAGAGATGAATGGATGATGGTTGTGGAAGTGGTCAGGTCAAGTTTTTGTTCAGACCGGAGGACCAGGGACATCAGTTATAAGAAGGTATGGGCAAGACCCACACAAAGTTGCTGCTCACTTTTTGCCAAAGACTAACTAGTATGGAGAATGCAACAAACTCCCTTGAATCTGTTATCCACACTTTTATTCACAGTCCTGACAGAAAATAAGCTTAAGTGCTTGCAAGACAAGCGCGTGTGCGAACAAATTATGATTATGTTTATGTGATTATGGTTTGCCTGCAACACAAAGACAAGTACATGGTCAAAAGTGCAACAGGACAGTACAAAATATACATCAGAATACATTCCCCACAATTGGGGAGCAACTCAGAACCACCCTTCCCCAACAGAGCTCAGAGATGACTGGTTCTAAACCAGGAGGAAATCCTGAGTCAAGCAAAGAGGGGGTGGGAGTTTTCTCCAACAGTCATAAATCCCTTGACAGCTTTCAAAACAGAAAGAGGGAGAACAGCTTCCAAAACAAGGGTGAGAAAGCTTTAGTGGCAGCAATTGCCTGGGAACCTCTCCCTTCTCAGAATCCCACAGGGGTGGAAATCAACTTAAAAGATTGACCTAAATGCGCCAGCCTTGCCAACCTGGCCTGGCTGTTACTAACCAACAAAACATAAATGCTTTGGAGTGGGAAATTCCCAATTCACCACAAATTAAACAAAATACAACAGTGGTGGAAATTTCCCTCAGAAATGTTCAGGGATAACGTCCCTCCTTAACACAACATTCCAAATAAAATGCCCCAACAGAGGGTTGGCACTGAAGTTGTGCCAAAGGACCCTTCAATTGCTAGCAAATGACCAATACAAAGTAATTTAGAGATAGGAAATTAAGGCAGTCAAAAACCTAACATTTGAAGGAAACTTCGTTCACGAAATTCGAATTTTTGTCTCTTGGTCTGTGACAGCTGTTCTGCCACTGAAAGTGCCATGGCCCCCCGTTACGTAACAAGTGTCCCAGGAAGGGCTTTCTTACGTAACGGGTGTCCCGGAACGGGCCCCCTGACGTAACGGGTGTCCCAGAACGGGCCCTTTTCAGTAATGTCAGAATTGGTCCCAAAAACGCGAAATTTTGATTTCTAGCTTCAAAAATGGGGTTTTAGGTCCAGGAAAATAACTGCCTGCCTATCAAACAATTTCAAATACAAATTCTACAATCTCAGAGGACATTTCAAGGTGCAGCTTCAACAATTATTCCTCAAAAACAGAAGCATAATAAACTAGAATATCAATATAATACAGTCTACGAGTATGTTATACAGTACAATATTCTGACTGAACCTTCATTGAAGGATGCAGCCTTGCCCTTTGTCCTTCAAACCTGGATAAATCCCACAATTAAGTACCACTTCATGGTACACAAATAAATCTGATTATACAGTATAAAAAATTGCTAGATTTTGGAGAATATAACCCCCAGTAGCTTCTGCTGAAAATCAGGCATTAGTGCACTGACTTTTATAGAGACATCCTGTGTAGGAAATCTCCAAGGTTGTGTCTTGTCTCTGTCTTGGCCAAATTGTGGTTGTACAAATATAACTATTTCTGTTCAGAAGAAAGTCTTTGAGTTTTTCCCAATTATCTCCCCATCAGAAGAGATACACAAATCTAGTAAATAGTCAAGTGATTCCACACTTGGATAAAAAGGGTAACAACTATCAAGTACCACATTCAGAAGGTACTATTCATTCTATGTACCGGTGCTTTAGCTTTTAAACTTTTTTGCTGACCGCAAGAGTTTTAAAACTTCTGCGGGCACGAAACAATCGCTTTTAAAATAATTCGTTTTAATTTATGTACAATCCGAAATTTCCTGAAAGAATTTCCATTAATTACATTTATGATCACTAAGCATTAATATTTCCCTCGAGTACTTCGGTTCACACGATCCAGTTCTCTTCTTTTTCTGCGCCGGAGACGGAAGGGTTGTTTATTTGGCATCCTTTTGATGGATTATGTCGGCGTAAGCAAAGCCGGTTTACGATCACTAAATCTTTACAAAATTGAGAAAAGAAAATTTAAACCCCACTCACTATAGCTACGAAAAAAGTTCATCTTGATTCAAGAATTTCTGTTGACCTACATTCCTTGATGGAAACAATTTAACTGTGAGCTTTTTCCTTTGCATTTCTGGACGAAGAAAATACCCTGGAAATAATCTCAGCACGCTTGAACGAAACTCTGATGAAATGAATGATTGTGCGGCCTAGAAAAATTGTTCTGCTTTCGAAGTGATTTTATCCCCCGGAATGATTCAATCACGATTTGAAAGTAGTCTTCAATTTTTATGGCTCAACTCAGATATCTACAAAAAAATTGACTGTCAAAGAAAAAAAAATCTATGGCGACCTGACACACACGGTTACATTATACCGACGATTCTTCGAGTGAATTAGCGCGGATAATTAGTTGATCAGAGGGAAGTGAAGCAGTTCAGATTAAATCGATTCGGGTCACTTGATTCCTTTCAGCGGATCAAAAATTTTTGACTCAGTTAATTATATGCAGGATCGATCGAAGCCCAGATATAATCGGAGTTTCTGCTCGTTGAACTCTGAAAATAAAGTCATAATTAGCGGCAATTTCGACTAAGTTTCCACAGCATACAATATCACGTAAATAGAATTCGAAGCTTTCTGAAAGTCAGTGCTAACGATTGAAATCAAAGCGTAGAGCTGAGAAATCACCGATAATAAAGTATCAATTTTTTTAGAAAAATCATTCCTTCAAATTGGTACTTGTGATTTCAAAATTTTCAACGCTATTGCCAGCAGGAGAGGAATTTTTATTCGAACCCAACTTTATTCGAACTGGTGCCCATTTTTTGTTTGTTTCTGCTTTCAAGAAATTCTACCTGCATTCACACACCAGCTCGCTCGAGTCGAATTTATAGAAGGTATAGCTGAAAAAAAAAATTATATTCGAACTTTTATTTTATTTTACGAAGAATAACCGGCAAAATAAAATCGGGATACTTTTTATTGCTATCGGTAAGAGCTCATATAATTTACCTCGGCATTATCTGGGCATCGGGGAAAAAACATTCCGAGGATGAATCCGCGGTGAATACTAGACCATGAAATCAGCCCACAACAAACATGTTCGACGTCGTTTCTCGTCAAGCTTTCCATCCGCGTTCCAGATCACGTTGATCCGAAAATTAAGAGAAAGAAAAAAAAAACTCGACATTTCCAAGCGAAATAAAATAAATGAAATAGAATTGCAAAAAACGCGCCGGCGCGAAAGGACAGCGTCGACGAAACACGCGCCTCATGCGGGTTGGGAGAACAAGGGGAGGTGGGAAGGAAAGAAAGAAGGAAAGAAAGAAGAAAAGAAATCCGCGACGCCAACTGAACTGAACCGGATGTGCACTGGGAGTGTTGTGAGGATAAGTATAGCGGGGTCTGAGGAGGGAGTGATTATTTGTAACTACTGTACTGTACTGTATATACAAGGTGTGCGACAAGAGGGCGACAAAAATAATTTGAAATATTACAGGTAGACTCTCTCCAACAAAATGCAAGGGACCAGAAAAAATTACTTGTAGGAAGAACATTTTGTGGAGAAAAAGCCTAGCAAAATCATTTCTAAAAAAAATAATAAGAAAAAACTGCAGAAATTCTTGGGGCCAGGGAAATTAGCTTTAAAGATACTTTTATTGCAGAAAATCCCATAAAATGTGGGGAAAGAACAATATGGGACACAAAAAAATATTGTTAGACAGAGGAAATCATTGCAGCAAGAGGGTCTGCCTTTTGTTCTCAAATGGTGTTTATCAGAGTCATCAGGACTTCAAAAATTGCTGTAGCAAGATTCCTCCTGTAGTTTTTGACTGGAACTCTGTGCAGAGTCATCAGGACTCCCTCCAGATTTCATAAGGGTCCCACAGTCCATCAGGACCCAAGCCATAATCCATAATTTAAAAATGAATTTCATTATGAATTCACTCAAATTTATAATCAAAAACATATTAATTTTGTGCTGCTCCTCATTTTGGAGTAATCCCCATCATCTGTGTGCAGTATAGCAATTCTAGTACTTTTTCAATGTTTCTTGGATCATACTGATTCCAAAAGTTCATTTTTTTGTGTGATTTTCTTCTGCACAGTTGTGTTCTGTATCTTCAAGTTAAGAAAAACATTTTAATCAGTATTTGGAAGATTTATTTATAATTTTTGATGAGCAGGAGAATCAATTACAGTAAATAAGTGCCCATTGAAGTGCATTGGAAAACCTGATCTGACACGTGGACATTCCAACGTGGAAATTTATTTCTAATTTTTGATGAACAAGAGAACCAAATAAAAAAAGTTTCCATTGAAGTATATGGGAAAACATGATCTGACATTTAAACAGTCTATGACCAATTGTGCCCACATCTGTGGGGGGTCTCCCTGTATATTTTTTGGCGTCCAGGGCTTCTTTCCTCCTTTTTTTCTTGGATGCATCCGGACGGTCTGCCAGAGCGGCAGCCATGCAGTTGGCGTCTGCGCACCACACGTCACCCTGGGGATTAGAAGGATGAGGAGGAGGAGGGTTGGCAAATTCGGGCCACGTTGCCACGTTTAGGGTGGCACTCTACAACTGCCGTCTGTCTGCCTCCATGTCCGTGCTTCACTCTATGCCTCTCCCTGACATTCACGCCCTCATTCGTCGGGTTGTTCCATTCTATCCTTCTGTTAGTCTCATCCACAACCCCCCTCCCCACCATCTGCTTCCGGTGTTGGTTGACTTGCGTTACGCATGCTAGTTCATGTGCATCCTCCTTTTTCTTTTATTTTTGCAGGATGTTGGAAGGAGGGGAATGGCGACAGGAGGTTGGGGTGGAGATGGGAGAGGGGGTATAGACTAAGGATTGTTCCCCTCTCTTCATTATGCTTGTGGTTAGAAGGTGTTTTGGTGTAATGGGAAGCCTTACAGATTAGTGGTATGTGTACCAATGGGAGTAGTTTGGGAGGCACTGAACACCTGGGATGCACCAGAGGTGTCAATGAAAACAAAGCAGGCATGAAGGCTTTTTTGGGGGGGGGGCTGAAGCAAGAGAAAATTAATTAAAACTGTAACTTTATGTACTGTGCAGTACTTCCAGAAGGGGTGTTTAGTGTGGACTGTGGACTCCTTTCCACTCCTCAGTAGCTCTAGAGATGGACCAGCTGAATTTGTGGATTAGGTGTATGATTTACTTACACAACATTATTTAATCTTTTTGTGTGGCATATACCGTTTTTACTTGAGTACCACGTGCACCTTTTTTCTCAAATTTCAAAAGAAAAAGGGGTATGTTTCATAAGCAGGTACAAATTTTTCAAGACATTTTTGGAAGTTATGTGTGCATTATACATAATTATAATGGAGAAATTTGAAACATATGTAACAAGAAAACTTTTTTGTACTGAAACAGTTGAAAATTGATCAGATTTTTGTTCAATTCATGTCCAAAGTCAATTTTTTTTTTCATTTTTAAAATTTTGTGGTTTCAGATTCACTGAAAATAGGGGTGCATGTCTTACTCAGGGATAAGATTTTAGAAAAATTTCCAACTGAAAAACTTCTGTGCTTGCCTTACTCAAGGGCCTGTGGTACTTGAGTAAATACAGTATGTTTTGATTCAGTCAACATTTTGGTGAGATCAGTTCATTATTTGATATTTGAAGAAGGAGGGCAGGCTTTAATGCAACAAGTGTATGTAATATTTTGTATTCATGATCACTGATTCATTAAAATGTTAAAAATGATTGCAAGTTTGGCTGTGTCTGTTGAGGAAGCAGTTACAATTTCATCCCCTGCTTCTCACAGAATGCTGTTATGCCTATAATGCTAGCTGTTCTAAAAGCCATTTAAGGCTCCATTAAAATTTGGGCTTCACATCTGTGGTAGTTTGTTGTAACAACATATTACTAAAGGTGGACTCTTTCTGCAATAATCTTGTGTGCCACAATTTTCTCAGTTCAAAAATTACTTGTTGGGGTCTCATATGGGTTCCCTGTGCTGAAATTCCCTTCAGAACAATTTTTTTCTGGTCCCTTGAATTTTGTGGCATGGAGAGAGTCCACCTGTATGTGCAGTGCATATACTTGTATACTGCATATACAGTGCAATATATTTGCAGAACATGATGATTTCCATATTATTTTAATTTTATACACTCTCTGGATATTGAACTTTTTATTTGTTTGCTTTGCATCCGTATGCAAAATGCGCAGAATCATTTTTATATGGACATTTTAAAGAAGTTCCCTTTAATTTAGCATTCCATTCTTGCACTGGTCTTATCTTTCCATCTCCAACTTTGAGAGATGTGCCTGTCAACTTACGATGCACAGATGAATTTGCAAAACGCGTACATAATTCAGTATCCAATCGAAAGAAAAATGTTTCATTGGGTTGTCTTCAACTCTACATGATTACATACTCTTAGAAATTATTATGCAGTACTTTACTGTGGTTATTTTTGAAGAAGCAAATTAATGACTCAGGCCAAGGGTTGCAATTTTTCAATCATGCCCATTATCCCAATGAACTTGAAAAATACGCCAATAGACACTTGAGGATAAACTTACTTACAATAAAAAAATTATAAAATATCCTTGTTTCAAATAGGAAGCCGTATAAATCATCAGTGTGGCAATTTTTGTGACAGATTATTTGAACAGCACCAAAATTTGTGATTTTCCTTGAGACGATTTGCTGTACGAAGGACATACAGTATATTTGAAAAAGGAGGCGTGTATTTTACGGTAATTTTTTATGTTCCTTTTCACTCCTGCTTCAATTCATCATTTTACCATCATTTTCTGCGATAGACTAAATTTCAGATTTCCGTTTCCATTAATTAAAAAATATATGTGCACGGTTGGTAAGTTCATTTCATCAACTGTGTTGAAATGCGTCGTTGGCAACACAGTATCATGATGTTTTTTTTTTCTGCCTATTGGTTATATTCCTTTGAACCGTGTGTTTTCCTTGGTGACGTGCGTTGCGTTTTCCTTTATTTTTTTTCATGCGCGAAATGTGTTCGTTCTACTCGTATTTCGTTTATTCTTTTTCCCTTGTTGCTTCAAACGTAAGCTAGGTTTATTTTTTTTTGCAGCTTTCAAGCAATTTCCATTGAATCGTCGTCTCTTTCCCTCGAATTTTGGCTTCGCTCGTCGTTTTTCCCGTGGAATTTTCTGGAACTTTTCCTCGCCCTTTTTTTTATGCACCATGCGATGATTCTGCCTTTTTTTTGCGACCGGGATTCGTGCTCCAACTCATCACGAAAATCAGATTTATATTCATAGAATTTTCATGAAATTGTTACTCATGAATTCTTGGCTTCTGTTCGTTCTTTTTTTTTCGTGGAACTTCATGGCGGATATTTCGATCGAAGGTTTCTGTTCGATATCTTCTTCTATTCGTTTTTTTTAAACGCGTAATTCAATTTTTGTAAGCTTTCAGGTTTTACATTCCCAATTCAACATAGAATTCATTTTGCTGGTCATTTCAGTGGAAAGGGTTTCAACGTTCTTGCGAGTTTTCGAAAGCGAGAGATCCTGTACAAAGAAATTACCGTACATACGGTACACATTTTTATGTTTCGTCTAGAAATCCTCGAGATGAAAAATAGTTCAACCTGTATAAATGGGACTTCCCCAAAATGAATTGAACCTTTTTTTTTCAAATTCCAGCCTTCATTTTATTAGAAACAATTCAGTAAAAACCTCTCTAACTCAAAGGCTTTTCCTTTCACACCTCCCTAACATGCATTTTCTGAGGCCTTCTAAGTATTACAGGAATAGTATTTTCATGACAACGCAAAGAGAAAAGCAATAAAACGAAAGATGTGATTTTGAAGGAAGTGAAAAACTAGTGGAGCAAATGAACCCCGCCTCCAATAAGTTTGGCATCCTGTCAACTCCTTTAACCCTTGAGAAGCAAAAGTGGACTTTTTCTGCGAAATTTGGTTCCTGTAAGAGAAGCTAAAAGAAAACAAAACAGTGCATCCAGGGCAAAGTCAGGAAAAAACATGGCATTCTTTTAAAATACTGCAGAGAAACTTTGCCCAAAAATTAGAAAAAAATCCATCCCTGTGGCTGAGCATTATTTTTTTTTATCTAATCCCTGGATTATTTTTATTATTTTCAGCTTCTTGGCCCTTCCAATTTGGTCACCAGAAGAAGGGTTACCATGTTTAGGCCAAAAAAGATTATTTTTAAAAGTCTGAGTTTGGGAAATCTCAACAACACATTTTTGCCTGACTAAGTCCAAATTGCCCTAGGCCACCCAACTTGGCTGTCATAATGGCCTTCAACAAAATTTAAACCAGGGCCCAGCCAAGAAAATCCTGACTTGGTCCTGCAATGGGAGAGAACCCATTGCTGTGGAAGGGTATTAAGAAGCAATTGAAGGCCCAAAATATCAAAAATATACAATTTTCCTGCAATTCTTCCATGTTTTCCCACAACAAAAATGCCCCTTTCCCCAAACAAATTTTTTAGATCCTCATGGTCCCTTGAAATTCGCCCCAGAGAGATTCAACTTGATGTAAATACTATTTTAATTAAACTGCCTTCAGGACGTCAGAGAGTAAAACATCATTCTTGACTCTCGTATGATAGAGCTCAAGTGTTCAGATCAAGGTGAACTTTCCCGTGAAGCCAATTAAATCCTCACGGGATTCCATCGATTTTATCATAATAACCTTGGCACCTACTTTTGAAAAGAATGGTTCCTGAGTGTGAATAATTGTGTACTATACAAAAATATTGGATATGGTCTTTCCCAGAAGATGAAGTCTTCTATTTCTGACAAACTGGAAGATTAAAGGAGGCAGGCGTAGGCTTTTTTTTTTATCATTTTATGACCCAGTGTCTTAATCTCTTGCTTGACTTTCGGCGTTTCAAATATTGGATTTAATCTGGCAAATACTAGATATGCCGTGATTGTATTTCCACGTGTTCCTAATAATTTAAATGCGGTCTCTTTTGTTTCTTTCATATCTTTCTTTGAATTGTTAAAGGTAAACAAGCTGTCTTTCTTCCAACAGATTTCAAGAGATTCTATAGAAATGTGCTGTGACGAATAAATCTCAAAGGTCTCATGTATTATCTCATATTTCTGGGTATTGCATAGAAGAACTTTGTGGAAGAGATTTCTGTGACACTTTTCTGAAAACTGAGTGATGCTTATGAATCATTCGACAAAAATAGAAAAGAGAATCCATTGAATTATCTACTGCATATACAAGGGTTGTTTCATAAGTTTTGAGACTTTTTGACATAGATCCTATGGGGTTTCAAAAATTCAAAAAAAAGTTTTACTTGCAGAGCCCCATCATTTGATAACACTGCAGTGATGTTCAACTTACTATCTGCAAATTTTAATGTTTTTTTCATGCAATAAGTTCAATGATCAAAACACTTCCAAAAATTGAGTTCCTGTAGTTGATTGAGCTGATTGACAGAAAAAAAGGCTGTCCCTCTCCTAAAGATCAAACCCTTTCAGATTGTTTTTTCCTGTTGGGAACAGCCAAAATCACAGGGCGCCTAAAAAATCAACAGAACTCAATTTTTGGCAATGTTTTGATCATTGGACTTATTGCATGGAAAAAATCATTAAATTTGGCAGAGAGTAGGTTGAACAGCGCTGAAGTGTTACCAAAGGATGGGGCTAAGTGAATAAAAATTTTATTTGGAATTTTTGAAACTCCATTGGATCTTATGTCAAAAAGTCTCAAAACTTATGAAACAACTATTGTATCTATTGCAAATAAAATCAGATGCTAAATTTTGCATCAAAATTCCGCTGAGCTCATTACTGCAGGGTATCTGAATTTTATCATCATGAAAACCGCACAATTCATGGATTAAAATAAAAAAATTTACATTGATTGTTCTGAAGGTGGGAAGCAGTCTTTCACAAAATCTGACAGACTCATAAAAATTGGAAATTGGTGGTTCCTTTGAAGGGGGGGGGGGGTCTTGGCTAATAAACACCCCCAACTGACAAAATTTCCAGCTAAAAAACAGTACATTGGTACAGTTTATTTTCTGGCTTTCAAGCTTTGATCTGCCAAAAACACTTTAGTTGGAAGCAAAACCCAAGAATTATTTATAAGTGTTGGAATTGTTCCAAATCAAAAAATAACAAATTCAAATGTACTGTTCGTACTTAGCCTCATATGTTGTTTGTTAGTGGAAGGATTATACAGGGGTGCCCAAGATACGGCCCGCGGGCCAGATCTGTCCCGCGGAGGCTTTTTATCTGGCCCGCCAAGACAGCATGAAAGCTCACCACCAAAAAATTAAGACCAAAAAAAGTGAAAATTGCAAAATTTTCAAGACGTCTTCAGTCTGCAATTTTGATTAGTAATTATATTAGGGCTTCACAAATATTGTAACAATTCTTTGTAACAAGAAAGACCAATAGAACAGTATGGATTAATTTGTGATGTCAGTGGTTCTGTTTTTTAAATGAAAGGGCAGGGTTATGCAATCTTGGAATTTAAATATTACCCCAGCATTTTCTGTTGTGTTTTTTTTATTTAATTGTATCTCTTGATAGGGATAGGATCTACAGTAGCTTACTTTTCTAAATAGCATGAAAAAAATAACACATTAACAGAGAATCATGTAAAAATGCGTATGTGACATGAACAAATTGAGAAAGACAATTCAACACTGGGCCAATTGAGATTGAAAAGTTGAGACAGGGTCAATTTGAGACAAGGAAAAATATGAGACAGGGTCAATTTGAGACTAGGAAAAATATGAGAAAGGGACAATTTGAGACAGAGGGCCAATTCAAGACAGAGGTCCAATTTGACACAGAGGGCCAATTTGAGCCAAGGCAATTCAGTGACAGGGACACTTGAAGACATGGGCATTTTGAGACAAGGACAATTTGAGACAAGGACAATTTGAGGCTTGCCCAAAGCAACTCTGCACACAAGATATATTTTTATACATACACACTTTCTGGTTTTCTTCAGATTCTTGGTGATTTTTAGGGAGTTTTCAATTGCACACTTCCTGGTTGTCCTCAGATCCTCCACTTTCTTTTTGAAAATGGTTCTATCTCAAAATGTCTCATATTATCCCCGCCTATAAAATGTATCTGCCTCAAATAATCCCTGCCTCCAGAAGTTTCTGTCTCATATTGTCCCTGTCTCCGAAAATGTCTGTCTCACATTTCCTGTATCTCAAATTGTCAGTCTGGATTTATCCTAGATCCAAATGTGAATTCAAGTGGCTCATTGATTAATAAAAACTTCATGAAAATCCCCCACATCACCTAACTTCATGCCAAACACATATCCTGGCTTTGACCATCCCAAAAAGGCCTTGAACATTTGATGTGTAGGGAGGTTGATTCATTATTGCTTCTTCGTACACAGACCAATTTTTAAAAATTTAAAGGAATGTTATGCATTGCATGAAATCATTAGAGACCATATTTCCTCACATTAGTTCTCTACTTTCTGAAACACAGGCTTTTATTTTTGCTTCAGCCAAAATTAGTCTCAACATTTAAAATCACTCCAAATTTTCAGTTGCCAGTTGCTTATTTGTTTTTGGACTTCAGTTGCATCATTTTGAAAAGTTATGCAGATTGAATATTACATTCCATATATACATCATATATTACATATATTACATTATATTGGAAATATATTATGATTCCATGAACAAAAATTCAGTCATCATGAAGTAATGAAGATACAAGTTGAAGTTTATCAGTAAAAATGTATCAAAAAAGTTTGTAGATGAAAAAAGCCAGATAATGAAAATCCTGAAATCCTACTTGAATTTGTGTGTAAAGAAATACAGTAGAATAGTTTCAACCATCCCAGAAATTACACAATATATTGTACAACATTTCTTGTACCTTTTTCCTTTGTGGCCCGCATAATGCTCTATTATTTAAATGTGGCCCTTGGCCACTTCTGAGTTGGGCACCACTGGATTATAGTAAGGACTGGGAAGAGGAAGTCAAAAAGCCGCAGGAAATCAAGAGATGGACTAGGAACAAAAGCTCATTTGTGTAAAGGCATTCTATTCCAATTAAAATAAATTTTTAAAATAGTGTTCAAAAATAGCCTTTGGGCTCAATTTAAAAGCTCATGACTGCTGTACAACAAGGAATTTGGTACCTGTAAAAATTTGTTTATAAAAAATGATTTCATTTAAATTTGAACAATAATGTGGCCACGTGGCAAGGATCTTCAACATATTTTTTTATGAACAAGAATTTGTTGTAAAATAATTCTTTGTGACAAGATTTTATTGTATTTCAAAGGATAGCTTCCAGTAATTGAATTACCTTTGAAAACCAGATGCGTTTACTGCTGTATATCATACATTTTATATCTACAGTAAATGTTAAAATTCTTTTTGTTTGTATGAATCCGCTTTTATCTCATTCAACAGGAAAAAACGCAATTTGAATGGAATCCTCGGATAAAATCGAGATGAAGATGCAAAAGACCCTGTACAATATGTATGGATCCCTTGGGCGAATGAATTTGCCCCTTACAAGTCCTATTCCTTTGGTCTGCCATGATAATTTCAGTTGCAAACGAGGCAAGTTTTTATTGTCCACCATCAACTGCTGTTCTTGCCTCCCTTGTCACCCTAACCCATTTTTATTG